>RHDR01000011.1:0-113669 GCA_009806295.1 Davidsoniella neocaledoniae | reverse complement strand
TGTCATCTATATACTTTCTTACTAAGTACTAAAATAAGTGTCATTACTATGATGAACGTACATATAAGAAACAAATTAAAAAAAAAAATTAAAAAAAAAAACCAAGCACATGGGGATTGTATATAGAGTTAAGACATGGCTAGGGGGTAGGAAGTAGTGAAACGTAGAAATCGGTCGAGAAAGTCAGGAACGTTACGACATAAAAATGATGCTGAATATACTAAGCTCAAGGCAATATTGAAATAATCAAGGACCTCCGTAGTGTTATTTTCTATTACGTATCACTAGTGCCAAGAATACTGCTTTGTACCTAGTTAAAAACTTACTTGGCATATGCTTGTCTTGGAAAGGAGAAATCAGGATCATGTCTCTAGAACATCTCACAATAATGTTCAGCCGAAACTTGAAACCTGGATAAATTCGCGGTTTTATGCCTGGCACTAACTGGTTAGCTTGAAGAAAGTTCGATGATTATATGTGCTATGTAATAGCAACATTTCAGTAATTACATACAATCGGAAAGTAGAGCTTCTCTATATCTTGCTTAGATATTCGTGTTCCCTTCAAATGCTGTGGGTGGGGGGTCAATAGCGAAAGTTAAGGAAAGAGAGTACTGTACGTACGAAGAAAACGATAAGCGACTACCAAAAAAAAAAACACCCAGGCGTAGAATTGCTTACTATATCTGACATGTTCCAAAACTCACCTTACTCACATACTAAACCCCTTGTCAATAAACGTAAGTGGGTATGTCAATGTGTTTATTCTTATTTTTCCTACCGAAAAAAGAAAGCGAGAAAACAAAAGTTGCATACAACAGCAAACGAGGGCAACGCCCAGACTCAACTTCAGCGCACCATATGGTCTAAGCTTTAGAATATGTGGTACGAACATGAAATTAACGAGCAACTAAGTCGAACAGAACTCTCAAAGGAAGTAAACAAAGAGAAAATGAACAACATATGGCTGTTGATACAATAGCGAAAGTATAGTCTGACTAGTTGGGCAGGTTATGTAAAAATTTGAATAGCTAGCTGTGTTCTGTTTAGTCGCTGTTTAGCATCCTAGCGTTCGGATGCTTACCAGCAGCCCTAAGATGGCTACCCTGATGAATTATCCCGACCTTATTTAGGTGTTTCTTGTTTTAGGGTCTGTTCTACGCCCCAGCACTGTTCATACAACAGTTTTGGTTTATGAACTGAAGCAGAATCGCCTTGATAATGCGTACACACATGAATCACAGAATCTTATGCTGCTTTCTGGTGTTGGCAGGTCAATAGACGAAAAGAAAAAAAAGAGAGGGCATATAGCACATTATATGGAGTTCATTATACTGTTGACATAATAAATTCAACGATAATCGCCTGCGCCGAGCCAAGTTGTGGATTGAGCGCTAGTGTTACACTATCAATACTACATATATTGGTATATCGAATATCAGGTATTTAGTTTGTCGCTGCTTCCGAATACTCGCTCGGCACTTTCCTGTCTGGCGTGACACTTTGGGCAGCATCATGCTAGCCGTGTCTCAGAGAAATTCATAACCAAAGTTAGCCATTTCGTGATAGGCTGGTTCGAAGTACTACACGAATCGGGGCACCTAGATGACATGCACAGGTAATTTAAAGAATAAAATCAATGCTTCTTACTCAAGATCTTGATCACGCATCGGGATATTCCATGGGCAGGAACAGAAACCAGATTAACTCCGGGTCTGTTCAGTTACAAGATCACCCATAGATTCAGCTTGTTCAACACTAGGAATATCTCTTTTCCGGGGAGTCTTACCTGCCATAAACACCAATGTTGGGGTTCAAATGCGTGATATCCTATCCTAATTGTTATTCCGATGCAAGGTACTGCTAGCGACCATGAAGCAGGCTGCTGTTGAGTCCCCGCGGTAATCCAAATATTTGTATTCGTAGTCTATTATGTAATACAAGATTGAATAGTTGATCTGCAGAGGGCTGCCACCACCAACTTACAAAAACTTTTTCAAGAGTCGTTATACGCTGTAGTTCAAAATTTGGTGGCTTGCTTGTGGCTTCAAGAGCAGCTTCAGGCGCCCGTACCTTATATTGTCGGCACACGCCAAATGTGACGACTTTCTGCTGGTGGATAATTCCAAATCACACTACTCAGAGCTGTATCTGTGCTTGATAGATGTATCGAGACAAAAGATTTCTAATTCGATGGTTAAGGGATGTCATTCTCATTTTACTTGATTGTTATGTAGTGTATCTACAGCCTATTTGTTCTCGGGTGATGACGAATAGTAGAATAACATCACATATACTGATATGCAGGAGAAAAGCCAATCACCCTCCCTAAAATGGAGTATTAGTGATGTTGCTAGCCTAAACATACTCTGTGTGCATTCAGTGCGGTATTTTGCTTAACCCCTCATTCGTCGTTTCCGAGCATACTTGTAGTGCATTCACAGCTTTCGTTTGCTTAGCACTGATACTTTGCCGGTGATTATCTTGACCTCTTATTCACTATGTCCGGCGACTATATTGTCACGGTGGTATAATGCATGCATGTGGTAGCAAAGCACGCCCTTTTTAGTAGAATTAATAACTTTTAAGTAGTTGATGCCAGGGGTTTCAAAGGCATAGGCCTACAAAATTGCCCCATAATATTTATTAATATTATTTGCGTGACACAAGCACTCGGGTGATTTCCCGAGGTGGACTTGGCCATCAAAACCTTAAAAGCATTATTCTAAACCTTCTAGCAATGTAGCGTAGAAAGCGTTTGTCAGACGTAATGTATGTTGGCAGACTCTCAGTAAGCCATGTAGATATAGGCATAAAAAAAAGTTAAAAAAAAAAGTTATAGAACTAACGCGCATACATACATACATACATACATACATACATTCAGCACCCAACTAGAAATGCAGTGTTCTTTTAATGTTAATGCCACAATAGCCTAAATAAGACAATGAAGAGATACAACATACATTATAATTAATTACCCTGCACCCGCCACACCCTTTCACAGCTGGATAATTAGTAATGCTACGGCCGTTAACAGTGCTGTTCCTGTTATAGATGTCTGTCTTACGGCCCCTGTTAGTGGTGTTTCTTAATTCTGGAAAGTGTCATTCACTAGTAGGCAGTCTTGATCCGATACAGATTAGTCAGGAACAAAAAAAGGCAAAAGGATGAAAATAAAAAATTCGTAAGGAAAACCCGCTCTGAAAGACACTCAATTTTTGCTTAGGTTGACCCAGGACAGAACTAGAGCTCGGCTAACTGCTAAGTTGGGAAGTCTGTAGCTGGAGGGGGGGAACTCTAAACTTAACACTGAACTTCAAATTACATGCCTATTTGATCAGCCTCGGTATTATTTTTTTTCTTTATGTCTCTCCTTCTTACCCCAATGAATTACCAACCACACTTCTCGTTCCTGCCGTGATGTATAGCGACCACTGCTCACCATCATTTGTCTGTCTAACCATTTTCTATCGTCATGTATGTCTTCAAGCTGTGAGCACTGGTCACAAACTAAGCAGATAGTTTCTTTGGAATGTCCCCCCCCCCCCCCCCTTCCATAACAGGGAGATACAAAAAATCGACAAGGTGTGAACAGATTGTCAGACTTCGGCGTAACTGGCTGATATAAAAAAAATACTACTATATTCTTACTTTAATAAACTTATACTAAAGCACGTCCAACATATAGCACAGAATACCTTGCTTTGGGGGTGTATGTAAGGCGTCATCAGAGAAGTATACCGATAGATTGGGATAACGGAAGGGCTGGCTCAACCGGACATACTAACTAAAACAAGCACGTACTAGAGTGAACTCTAGAGATAGGACAGGAGCTAGAATGCCTTTTTAGAAAGGAAATAGAATATAAACATGGCGATTGCCACCAGATTCTGTTAGCTTGGAAATAGATCTTCTTTTCTCACCAGTCAGCTCTCTGATCAGCCACTCCCGTCACCTCTTACAACTACGCAACCTACAAGATGCGCTCTTTCATCACTACCGTCCTAGTCCTTGGTTCGGCCGCTCAGGTCTTTGCCTTCCCCCACCTAGTCAGTCGTGATGATACCCACGAGTTTCGGGTCCCCAGCGAAACTGATCGTATGTATCATGTTCTTCTTGTAGTTCAACCCCGTACTAATCCCTTCTCTAGGTCGGTCGCCTTGCCCTATGGTCAACACCCTCGCCAACCATGGCTACCTCCCCCGCGATGGCCTAAGTATCTCGATGGACGACCTAGTCACTGGTTTCACTGATGGTGTAAATCTGGCTCCTGATGCTACCAAGCTGGTTGGTACTAAGGCTCTGACTACCTCCACCACTGGTAACGCCAGCACCTTCAACTTAGATGATCTTAACGCTCATGGTAGTAAGTTGCTCCCGATTTTTCTGCGTTATATCTTGACATAATTCCACCCGTATTTGTAGTCACTAACATTGCCTTTTCTTGCTCTCAGTCATTGAACATGATGGTTCCCTAAGCCGCAACGACTACTACTTCGGCGACGACCACTCTTTCAACTCCGAGATTTGGGAGACTGTCTCTGCCTATTTCACCGAGGAGACCATTTCCATCCACACTGCTGCCAAAGCCCGCAAGGCCCGTCTTGCTGCTGCCAAGGAGGCCAACCCAGAGTTCGAAATGGGATTCTCCGCCCACGAATTCTCCGTTATCGAGACTGCCCTATACCTCCGTATCTTTGGTCAGGGCACTGATGGTAACGCCAACACCACCTGGGTCAAGACTCTGTTCCAGGAAGAGCGCCTTCCCATTGCCGAGGGTTGGACTCGCTCTGAGTCCGTTATTACTAGTCTAGAGGTCGTATTTCTTGCCGCCAAGGTTGCTATTGCTTCCATCTTCTAAATCATTTCCCTCTAGATGATTTCTGCACAAGTGCATCTTAATGCCAATTTAATTGAGTTGTTTAACTGAAAGTGGCCAGCTCGCTGTGCTTCTTCTGTTTCTCTCGTTATAACAAACATAGTTTTCTTCCATTTGTATCTAGATTAGACAATCCATAAAACCTTACTTGCATATAACATACTTCTATATAAAAGCAATAACTATCTCCTTATACATCCTATCACATTTTACCAACGGTGGTTTTTTTACAATAAGTCATAGCTGCAAGATGTTGTAATAGTTATACACATAATGATTCACATCATCTCCTAGCACTTGCTTTAATACACATTATCTAGTATCTAGTAAGATGTTCGAATTCCAGTTCTAGGCTACATGTAGATATGCTCTATACTCTCGAAATTTTACATTTGTAATTCACACCCAGCGGCATATGAATAGTCACCAAACCAAATAGATAGTTATTACAAAATATGTAGGGTTAATTACAAACCCTCACTTAAACTAAAGGTCATAATTTAATTCGCAACGCACTGACAAGGATTTATCTAAAGGATGTTTACTTATGAAAACACGTGTGTTTTAATTAGACATGTACTGGTTGCATTCGAAAGAGCCTTAAGGGTGTGCTCCAGCTCTCAACCTTCCTCCGAAAGACACAATTTCTTGAAGACTTGTGCCCTCTTCGGCTTCCTTTAGGTGGCACAGCGCCCACCGTTTATTATCTTGTAGTTGCTACACCCTGTAACAGTGACCCTGATCGCACCCCTCGTTGATGAGTGGGAGCCGCGTCCAATTTTATTGGCCCGACTCCGCGCTCGTTAATAAAAATAAATCAAATCAAGGCCTTAGAATGTTCTTTCTAAATCATTTAATTCGTGATATGATTTCTCGACGACAATATTGTAGAGAAATCTAGGTAGTGCTCTATGTTTACGTATATCAAGTCCAAGAGCAAAGATATCCTCAAACGCGGAATACGTGCGGAATATGGCCATTTAAACCTCAAGTATCTACAGCGAGATGTTTATCATGCAATACCGACCGTATTCTTCGTAGCTGGTATAGTGTTGATTTCCTTATCTACAAAGATGCAAAAAAATTAGCAATAAGAAGCACCTTGCTGCGTAGCATGGTTATGTAAATCATTGCCGTGATATCTGAAACAAGACACAGTCAACCCTGACAAAGAAAACGAAAACACAATCTTTGACACCATGATTAAATTTTGAAATTGTGCGGTATGTATGTTAATGTTCATCACGAAATCGAGATACATATATCTATTAGACAGCCTTTCCTAGCCTTTACATTGCGTACAGATTTATACTTATATTATAGAACTATATTATAGAACGAAGTTCTATTGCTCCTTGGTGGCTTAGCAGGCAGCCGATTAACCTCAATTCGGATTATTAGCAGGTCCATCTTCTAATGTGTTCGGAAGCTATTGACAGATATACGAAACACCATATCGAAGAATCGATACTTGCCATTTCTTTTATTTTTTGAGAGCGAATCATCAGAGCTAGATTGATAAACTTCGCATATTGTTTCTCTGGTTTCGCTCCCTGCTCTAACTTTTAACCTTGCATGGCTTTTTGCAGCAATTTTGTCGTATTTTTGTTTTAGGCGTGATTTCCTTATATTTATGAGCCCTGTGCACAGCCTCTCAACACCAACATTGTTAGCATATCATGATGCTCTCCTTACGGAATATACAGCGGCGGCTGCTGCTAGTATTTGTGATATTGATGATACTCACAACCCTCAGCTTATTTCGTTACCATCCTATGATAGCGTCAGCGGCGCACAAAGCGCAAGAATGGAGTTCAACGTATGTCTCGCCACAAGATCCAGCGATGCCGCCATCGGTTTCATCATCTACTACCCAAGTGGCGCCCGTACAGTCGACTGCTCCCGCGACTCAAGTATCCGACGGAGCACTTTCTGGTCAGAATGAAACAACACTTATGCCAGCAATGGCGCCGGAGCTCAAGGCTTCGGATCTCATGGACCGGCCGATTGCATCTCGTCTCGGAACCGTGCCTAGATTGTTCCACCAGAGTTGGATAGACTCAAATCTACCTGCAAAGTTCCAAAGCTGGAGTACGACCTGTCGCACTATTCACCGTGATTACGAGTATGTGCTATGGACCAATGAAGATAACCAGAAACTGGTTGAAAAGCATTTCCCTTGGATTCTGGATGCATATAATGCTCTCCCAGGGGATATCTATCGTGCTGATTTGGTACGGAATATGTATATGTACATATACGGGGGGTAAGATCATATCACTAAAACCACACTCTATACAACGTTATCTAACATGACTAGTAGTGTCTATGCCGATCTGGATACCGACTGTCTGAGGAGCTCTAATTCCATATTTGAGAACTTCACTGCTACGACAGATAGCGCCAAGGAGATGGCAGTCGGGGAGGACAAGTCTCCTGAACGAATGGCCTTCTTCGGTCGGATGGGAACAGACCGAGAGTTTGAGCATTCGATCCCAAATGCCTGGATGGCTGCAACGCCTGGCCATCCTTTCTTTCTACTACCGCTGGAATCTGTAGTAAAGCGGTTTGAAAGCTCTAATAAATTTAAGGCCCTGCCAGAAACAGTCACTGGCCCTGTTGCTCTACGTGAGGCTATTCTCGCATATCGCCGAACTTATTCCTGGCGCTTATATCCGTCTGCTCTCGAAGACCATTTCAAAGCCCGGATCGCTAGTGGTCCGTTTGACCCTCAAGAAGATCTCAAGCACACCATCGTTTTGCTTCATCAAGACATTATTTACCCTTATAGTTGGTGGATGGATGGTCGCAACTACAGATTGTTCTGCTGGGTGATAGAGAAGGGCTTTGATGCAGAGAAATGTAAGGAGGCTCTGGATACAAAGGGCAAAGGAAGCGTTGCTATCACGTATTGGAGTCATACTCATTCTCCTACAGGTCACAATTCCGAAAATATGGAACATATCACTGATAAGAACAGGCGGAACACGCTTATGGAAAGGAGATATGAGAACCTAGATATGCTGTGATGTTGATGTCTAGAAAGTAGTTTGTGTACACGTCAAGTTGGCGTCAGTGGGGGTATAATCTGTTTTTTATCATTTACTGTTTTTCCATTCAAAATGGACCTTAAATAATTAGTAGATCGCCTGCTTAGATTGCAAAGTAATACTAACAAATATACCAGAAAGGGTTTCAACATGAGGGAACAGTTCTTGTAAGTGCTCTTTTCGTTCATAAAAAAGGCTTGGCTAGTAAGAGTGGTGCGTAACAATGCGATCTGCTGGGAGTATGATACATTTACTACCAATGTCTTCTTATACCACGACCGCGACCCGCAAAGCCTCCCCTGTTAGCCATGCCTTGGTTATAGTTGTTGAAGTCTCCGCCTTGGTTACCGTTGAACTGCTGACCACCGCCGAAGCCACCCTCCTGGCCGGAGGTGACGGCTTGACCCGCAGCTTGAGGATCATTGTTGTTGGCGCCGCCAAACATGGACGGGTCCATTTGTGACATGTCCATGCCGCCCATTGCGGCCGCAGCACCCCCCCATACCACCTCCCATTCCACCGCTACCCATACCACCTCCACCCATCATCTGCTGCATCATGTGCTGCATCTCTGGCGGCATCATACTAGAGTCCATACTAGACATGCCTTGCATGTTACCACCTCCGCTATTCATGCCACCCATCATCATGCTGTTGAAGTCTTCCATCATTCTCTTCTGATTGGCCATGACGGCATCCGCACTGAACTCGTTACGCAAGTTATCTTGCTTGGCGGCATATAAGGACCATGTGAACTCATCAAAGCCGTAGTTGAAGTAATCTGAAATGTCCGTTCCGGGTTGGCGCCATGGCTTTTCGCTTTCTTGAAGATCGGCATCAATCACGACTGACATGATAGGTTTACCGGCAGGTTCGTACATTGGATTGCCATTTATTTGTAAATTTGATGTGGAAGAAGCTTGTGCTTCCGCGTCGGCAGTAGGCACCGGTAGTGGTGGTGCGGATGTTGTATAATCGTGCGCCAAAGAGATATTACTCAAACCGGGTGGTCTTGGAGGAGCGGCGGGTGTAATTTTCGGGGTCGATTCGTTATCGCTGCCAGTTACTGGTGGCTTGACATCGGCTGCGGATCGTTGAGGGATATTGCGAATATCTGCGAAACGTGTGGACCTAAAGACAGAAAATTAGCATGGTCCAATATGTCAACACTATGCGATTGCAATGGATACATACTGTGAAGCATCTGGCTTACTGCCCTCTGGGCGCTCTGTGATGATATCGATATCCTTGAAAAATAAAGTTAGCGATCAGCTGTCTTCGAGGACGGCACTTCATGGTGGCGAGAAGATGAAACATACTGAATCGTCCTCTTCTTCCTCTTCCTCTTCTTCGTCGTCTTGTTCTTCTTCATGTCCATTCTCGCTGATACTATCGTTGACCTTGGCTTCTGATTCCTGGCGATTTCTTGCGGCAGGCTCAGTTTGGGTGGGAGCTGTAGGTTCTTCAGCTTCATCAGAGTACAGGTCGTCATCATCGACGTCCATTGGTGGAGAAGACATTTTGAATAGAAACAGCAATTAAATATAGACTAAGAAGTAGATGTAGAGCTAGATCAGGTCTACAATATAGAAAGGCGTCGTTATAGTTCGTGATGGCAGAAATTCAATCTTTATAATGTTGGTGCTTTTCCTATGTTTCTAGTCAAACCTGTAAATTTACTTATTTGGTACTTGTACGACTAGCAACTGCGCAAACAACCAAGCTCTGGGTATTGGTAAAAGCCCCACTTATATTGTGAGCAGACCAATTATGGCTTGAACAGGAAGCTTTAGCCACACTTAGCGCCACAGTTCGCGGGTTGCTGGGTTGCGATGAGAAACGCGCCAAATGTTCAGCAATTTGGGCTTGGCGGTGCAGGCATGTTAAAGGCTAAAGAAAGTTGAAGTTCTGTTAGAAGCTCAGGATCGCGAACGACAAGTCATTGTGTAGTTCAGCCTTTCTCCTCACGTAATCATATTTGACCGCTCTCAACCGCAGACCAATTCGACTCTACGCTTCTCAAGCCGTTCTTCATCTCCTGGATATCATTGACGGTAGACGTAAATTTCCCGATTCTCGATTGTTGCAATCGCAACGCTATAAACACCATGTTTGGGTAAGACATGCTTCTTCCAAGTTTTCATTCTATCAGAAGCTAGCCTCGCATGAGATCTGTTCAACCCTATAAACGGCTTGATGCAGTCTCCCTAGAGGTACAGCATACATCACAAATAGACGGATGGTCCTTGTACTTTGGCACGAGAACACAATGTTTATCTTGACTTATTCTCTCCCTGTGTTGCTAGTCCTAGCAAAATCTGCATACACTTTGATTCCATTCAACCGTGTATACCGTAGACTGTCACTGTCTTGCAATATACCCTAGAGCTTGTTGGCCCGGGACTTTCTGATTGTAGCCAAGAGCTTTAGATACCTCTGTATCTTCACATCCCATATTGACTATATCCATTTTCTAGTAACACTACCACACAAACGACCGGAGGCTTATTCGGCACGAAACCCGCGTCGACACCTGCTGCCGGCGGTCTTTTCGGATCCAATACTGCGACAACACCCGCGCCTGCTACTGGTGGTCTCTTCGGTACTAACACTGCGACAACAAGCGCACCAGCTACTTCTAGACTCTTTGGGTCTACTACTACTACAACATCTGCACCTGCTACTGGTGGTATATTCGGAACCGCGACGCCTGCTGCAAAGCCTAGCTTATTTGGTGCTACGCCAGGTACGAATACTGTCCCCGGAATGGCTACAACTACTGCTCAGGCCACTGGTGGCCTATTTGGTGGTTTCAATCAAAATGTGTCCACAACCCTTTCGTAAGTCAAGATGGAGCCTAGTTCTCGTATCGTCAACTAACCACTATTCACCTGTTTAGTGCCCAACCCCAACCGCAACAAACTCAGCAGACCGTCCAAGCAGTGCGTGTGGATATGAACCAAGTACGCGGCACAACAAAGTTTGAAGATCTTGCCAAAGAAGTCCAAGACGGAATCATCAAGATCGACTCTATGATATCGGTGATCATGGGATGGAAGGCGGAGATCGAGGGCTTCTTGCCCGCGCATGAAGAGCAAATTCTAAGTCTTGGCCACGACGTAGCATATTTGGAGCGGAAATACGCCATGGTCCAACGGGCGGTACTGGAAGACGATGTTGCGAACATCCAGGAAATACGCACAATGACTAACCGGAACATAGCGGACGCTCAGCTCACAAGCAAAGCCGTGGACAACCTCAAGCTACCTGCTTCGTACCATGTACCCGGCCTTTGGACACAGTCAAACAACACAGCCGCCGTAGCTAACAGTTCGGGCGAGCCTGATTTGATATCCTACTTCAACCGACACATCACCAACCTAGGTGAACGTGAGCGCAAGCTACGGGGCTACATATCCGAAATCCAAGCCCATATGCCACGAGTTGAGCACGGCCTCTATGAAAAGCTCACACAGCTACAAGCCACTCCTGGCATGATGCACCATGTTGGTGCCTTTGAGCAAATCAAGGCTGTGCTAGTGGATTTGAGAGGAGCTATCGTTAAGCAAGCCGTAGAGGTTGCAAAGACACGTGAAGCTTTGATGACGCTAGAGCAAAAGATGCTGGGTCGTGAGCGGATGTAATTAAGATAATATAGAGGGCGACAGGTAAAAAAACACGCATGAATAGCTAGAAGAAGGTATTAATGTGGGCCTTCCGGTGCTTTTTTTCTCCCACAATGCTCTTTTTTTGATACTTCTCTTATTGCTTTAATATTTATCATAGACTTGATTTGAATATCCTACGGCAATTTATCATTATATTAATTTTGAAAGCACATTCAGTTTACTATTCTCATCAGTACTATTGTAATTGTATTATTATGTCAATTTGTTTTTGTTTTTGTGTATAAGGGGGGTCTTAGCAACAAAGTTATTGTGTGACAAACTAACTTAGGCTAAATCATGCTAGATAGATGCAGTAGATGCCAATAGTGATGTGGATCATGATAGATCATGTTTGTAACAAGATCACATCTCCTTAATATTGGAATAATAAGAGAGGGATGGTGTCCGAAATCGATATATTTGACTAGATAAATTATTCATAGTCGTTACCATCATCCCCATCGTCTCCCATATCATCGTGATCTCCATCGTCGAAATACTGCTCAGCATCGTAATCACCACCATCCTCATCATCATAAGCGTAATCTTCCTCGTCTTCATCGCCACCATGGTCCGAATCGTCGTCACCCTTATGACCGTCTGCAGCCTCATCATCGCCATCCAGTAGATTGTTCGCTAGTGCACGCACTCTTGCAGCAGCAGACTCGTCACCGCCTCTCTGTAAACGGTACAGTTCGTCAGCACTATGTAGAGACGTGAAATTGCTGAGTTCCAGGCGCTTTTCACGCTTAGTACTATTTGGGTTGCGTCGACGTTTGCCGTTTTCACAATCGTTGCCGTCGAGAGTATCGCGAAGTTCTGGAGGGAACAGGTCCTTAGAAAAGGGTTGAGTTGAGAAATCTGGAAGCGTGCGTTCCTCTTCGACGAACCTCTGTGAGTAGGTTTCGATGGAAGTGAATGGGTCGACTGTAGCCTTGTTTTTCACACTATAGCGCTTGTTGACTTGTTCCTGGCCGTACGTACGTCGCGCTTTCATCAAGTCATTGCTGGCACTATGCTTGCGGGTATATAGAGGGCTGCCGTGTATTTGTCTACGGAAAAGTAGGAAATAGTTGATGCGGCGCTGTTCGACTAATGAAAGAGGTTCGGCATCAGGGATATCGTATTTCTAAATAATAAGATACAACTGTTAGTCTACATGTACGAAGAGGTTTCAAAGCACACACTCAGCAGTAGGTATCGAGCAAGCCACTTACGGGGAAAAGGTCACTGGGCCGTCCGTCGATTTCATCGCCCATATCCCATGATGGGCCGCCAGGCATGCGCCGACCACCCGCGCCACCACCGCGGCCACCGCCTCTGCCACCTCTTGACATGCTAGGGTTAAGCTAGAACTTGAAATTTAGACCGAGAGAAACAGAGGAGGTGGAAGCGAGGTTCTAAAAGGCTATTATGGAAGTGAAGGTATTTTGCCGGCACAGTAACTATAGTAGGCGAAGCACGACGACAAAAAGAGATTGTAGTCACCCGATGAAGATAAAAGCACAAGCAAATAGCGACGTAGAATACAGATCTAGACGAAGCTATAGGAGAATCGAACGGCTTGACAGTCAAGTTTGTCACGGCGCATGAAAATTGTACGTTGCAAGTCGTAGTTATAACGATCGTAGTCTATGTCATAGATGCTGATGATATAGAGAAAAAAGGGATATCGGAAAAATAGCCTTATGAGTGAGAATTTGACTTTTGTAGAAAGATGGCGATATAATACGGGATGGATTTGATGGTGGTATTAGAATGGCAAAAATGATGCCTTTTCTTTGCATGCGAGATCAAAATCAAAATGCCATGTGCAAAGGCGGAGAGCAGAAAAAAAGTAATCCGCCGGCAGAATTCCAACCTAGGAATTTCACCCCGCCTATTTTTTACTTTCGCCCGTGAGGAAAAGTGGACCCTAGATGGTTAGCTAACAAAGCTTTAAGCTTTACTTTACACTAGAATCAGTTTGATAGAATGAGTACGATGTTAAATATTGTATACAAGTATCTTTATACCTTCGTGTGTAGTTCTATTGATGTCCAAAAATACATGTATCTGCAATCTTGGATGTAGGGTTATATTAATTTTCAAACAAAGCATCTGGTCTTCTCGAGTGCGCTTAGTATACATATAGAACCCTTGAAGACCCAGAAGTATTCAGTTGGTGGCGTGTTTTAGCCTATTCAGTTCAGGTCAGCTATAAGGTGATCGAAATATCGTGCTTCACGGCCTATTCGTGTCCTTGAATGGAGTATGTAGTAGCAGCGGCTTATAATATGTGGCGTTTGTGCTTATGATGAAACCATGGAATGCTAGTTCTTACGGTATCTTCTTACTTGCATAGATGTAGGACTCCATGGTTCCCACTATCTGTATATCCTAGTAGCATATAGGTATATGTATAATGGTGTCATATAGATATGCGTAAGATTCCCGTCCAGGTTGCACACTTGCATAGTGAATCACATATCCTACATGTTTTCGGCGAAGCTAGCATATTCTATTTCTATTTCTACTAATATTAAGGCGGTATGACACCTCCACACATGAGCTCAAAAACTGATACATATATCTCAATGAAATTAGTTAGGCTGCAGGTATATATGTTTATTATCGCTTGTAGTGCTTTATGTACACATACTTCACTGTGAGGAATTCGTGCATGAATGTGCATATGGGCACAATTGTGGCCGACAAAGGCTCGATACAATGACTCTGTAGGCTTAGCTGGTTCCGATATGAACATGTCATATGACTTGATACGTACATATATGTATACATGAGTGATATGAAGCGCATGGAAAGCCTCACTAACTGTGATTGAAATTTTGGCTGATAATAATCCTTCAAATGTTCTACAAGGCTTGCAAGACCACGGTGATTGCTGCACAGGAATGAATTTATGAAGGAATGGTCGAGACTTAATATTGATCCATGGATAATGAAATATCAGACCAAATTTGGCTACTGATGAGGCTTCTTTGCTGTGATGACTTGGAGCAGTTCTTTGTGGGTGGGGTCGCCTCTTATGTTTTTTTATTTGAATGTTTCGATTTCTTTGTAGCGCAGGCGGCAAAGAGAGTATGTGGCTATACCGTCACATTCGCTTTCTTTTCTAGTAACTACATTTAACATCTACTGTTAACTGATTCTGGCTATTTCCTCGTCGGTTACTCTCCGGGTTCTTCAAGCCATCGGGATTCCTGTCTCTGTGGTCTCCTGCATTTCACTTCTCCCTTTATTCTACCTCACCTATCTGGAATCCGACTTCTGATTGTCTAGTACTCAAACAAAGCCGGTGCTATCATCGCCGACTACGTCTACTATCAGCGTTTGCTACACACTGCCAATCACGCAATAGCTGCAGCTGTCGCAATCCATTTGAGCTTAGCGTTCCTACTTGATTTACATTGTCTTTCTTCTCCGCCCTCCAACCTTGGCCTCCCCCGTCTTTATTCTCTTCTGGGCCATTCTGTTACACGATTATCAGCCGCCACGCTTGTTCTTTTGTTTTCTCTTTATTTGCGGCTATACATGTTTAGAAACTTTGACTAGCAGCCCCGTGAATATTAAACTCACTCTACTTCTATTTGTACATATATCATTGCCATATGCCCGACAAGTCCCCACTCAGGCTCTTGGTCTAAATCGAACCCTATTTCCATCCTACCTTTGACATCCCCCACATCTACTGCCTGTCAAACCACACGTCCTGTCGCATCCCCCGCTGATAAGTTCTCAAAGCTACTCACTACATATACATCGGTGCTCTCTTTACTGGCATTATTCCCTTCAATTCTTTTCGGTATTTTCACGGCTTCATATCCAAGTCGCAGGATCTTAACATTCCTAACCCTAATCTCACGTTCTTTCTCCGTTTTTGCCAACACCTTGAAGCTACACAACACCCAAGAAACGCTTTTGCCATAATGGATGTAACAATTCGCCAGGCTGGTCGGGATGATGGCCTTAGTCCATATATTCGCTCTAGTATCACGGCCATTGAGAACCATTTACAGAGTGTGATCTCCACTGCTGCTCCGTTGAACACGGAGCTGATTGATCTCACTTCACACGGACTCACTCTGTCTTCTTTACCATCTTCATTCATCATAACCCACCTTTCCGGAATCTTGCGTCTTTCTATCACTGCCTTGATCGTAGTGTCTGATGTCGAGCCTCTATGCAACATCATCGTTGAACCCATAACACGTCGCATGCCGTTTTCGGCATTGGCTCCGTTGTTACCGGCTCATAACATGGGCGACATTCTAGGCGCCGAGTCCCAGACGCCCATCACTACACTTCTACTCGATACTTTTTGCCGTGCCGCCAATGATACGCCTTCTGAAATGCGCCTAGCATGGCGCGACTGTGTTGGACCGCACCGCAAAGAGATTGTAAATTTGTGGCTCAAGCACCCTGATATATCTATCTCCCAGGCCGCTGAAAAGTGCATCGCTGCCTATGTTCTAGCTGCTGCCACTCACAAGGACCCGGATCTGCTTGAGTTTTTCCAAGAAATCACGTCTGACTACAAAGAGAACCTTATATTCTTGGACATCGTAGATACTGTCAACAATCCCGAACTAGAAAATCTTTCACCTGAAGATTCCGCGGCTCGCGACGCAAGCCGCACTATCGACCCCCTTCTAGCGTTAATTCGTGTCCAGTCACTTCTACCTCGTCTCGTTCCCGCAGATCCTGTGCTGATATGCCGTTGCCCTCTTCTCCATACCGCCATAACTGCAGAGAACAAAGATGCCGGAACTGAAATCCTCAAGACGCTGCGTGCTGATACACTAGCGTCAGTTCTCAAAGCCGTCTTCGACCTTGAATCTCCAACAGAGGCGTTGCCGCCAGGTATACTAGAGATTATCTTCAATACTATCGATGTTGCTGGGGAGCAATCCCTTATCGGTGGCTTTGAAGCGGTCGTTGGTGAAATTAATCTAAGAACCCGCGGAACGGACAGTCCCGATGACGCGTTGCGGTTTCAAAGCTGGATCACGAAGCGGGTAGACGAATATCTTGAAGCAAAGAAGTTGGACGAGGAAGATGAGGAGCCATAACTATGAATATCACGGATGCTATCTTGGAGTTTATGAGTTATGTTCAACAAGTAATGTCTTTTTCGGAATAAATGTCTACGAACGGCCTTCCTTTATTTGATTTCTTTTTTAATTATGAATAATACCGATTTCACAGTAGAAGATCTACTAACTATGTCAATGTCTAAACACAAAAGTATCTTACAATATATAGAGCTGGCGATGATCACGGAGACGTTGCAATAGCATTGTGGTTTGGAAAACTAATAGTATACAATTAACGAGAACAATGACACATGACAAAAGAATTAAAATGAATAGGGAAACCATATCAGGCAATAGTAGACCGCCTCATCACTACTACTAGGAAAAGGCCGATGACGGTGATCACTATTACGGCAACTAATCTAACACGTACTTCAAAGTAGTGTATATGCAAAAATGTATGTATAAAACAAGATAATCAAGGAACAGTCTGCAGTACGTTCTTTTCCTACTTTGGCCAACGATTAATCTCCATTTACATGAGATCCGATGCATCTTCCTCACCAACTAAAGAAACTTCATCTCTTCCATGCTCCATATCCTCTCCATGTTCATCAGGATGATGATCCTGATCTATCGAGCTAGACTGATCGACGTCTGTCCGCATGGTAGCAACGCTTGCGCGGCGATCAACTAATGGTTTGCCTAAATCCGAGATACCCAAGCCAACATCGCCAACACGACGAAGAACATGTACTAATGCGATACGCAGATCAGAGCTGTTCTTCTTGCACAGTAAATCCAGCGTGAGAGGATAGAACTCCTTGATAAAGGCAGCGAAGGGCTCTCGGGGGAACATGGCGTATCCCTCTAGCACATCAACAACCACTGGGCGCCACGCTTCGATATTGCGGTGCTGAGACTCCTCCTCTAGAAGGATATAGCCCTTGATGATATCCTTGCAGAGAGGCATCAACGCTGACTCGATATCTTTGCGGTTCTTGGCACGCTCCGGGGCTGTGTCGGCATACATGCGGAATAGAATAGAGATATATGTAGCAGCAGATCCAGATTCTTGCTTGAGTAGATTAGGCGGCTGTCGCATGAAACCTTCGCGCCATAGACGCATGCGAAGATCGCGGTCATTGTTGAATTTGCGCGCAAACAGGAATGAAGACTTAAGTAGGCCCATTAACCGTAGGAGTTCGGCGGAGGGGATCTGAGCATAGACTGCGTCGTTGCTGAATAGTTCATTGACTGTTTCGATCATGAGCAGTTGCACGACACAGCGTGATATTATACGGTTGAAGAAACGGCGGCGAGCAGCCGTGACGACTGGCTGGGGTTGTTGCAGGTTAGAAGATGGCTTGTAGTCTTCTAGTTGTTGCGATTGTGTCAAAGCAGTATTAGTCTTCGATTCTTCCGAGATAAAATCCTCGCTG
Organism: Davidsoniella neocaledoniae; assembly: GCA_009806295.1. NCBI lineage: Eukaryota > Fungi > Ascomycota > Sordariomycetes > Microascales > Ceratocystidaceae > Davidsoniella > Davidsoniella neocaledoniae. The sequence continues at coordinate 95,592 of RHDR01000011.1, read as the reverse complement.
TTCTCGTTATTTTCATCCTGACCATCCTCGTTATCATTATCGCCGCCATTGATCTTGAGCGACTTTTCATCAACTGTAGAGTTGCCCGGGGGTGTCAGGGGACCACCAAAGTCAAAGCCATTAGCGAGAGGCGTCAATGTTGTGGCAGAGTTGAGTGTGTTGGAAGAGAATAGCTCACGGGCCATTGTCCGCTCAAACAACTCGCAGAATGCGCTCACGATTAGAGACCAATGCTCGTTGGTGAATTTATTGACGTTCTTGAGGATAAGTTGTTGTAAGCAGTTGCCACCAATTCGTGAGATAGTGTCATGTTCTTGGCAGATACACAAAGCCAGCAACTTCAAGAAGCGGTCGAGCATGTATTCAAGAGAGTCGAAGAAGTGGGTGAATAGGGCAATGAGATTCCGAAGCGCCTGGATCATAGTCGTTGATAGCCATACAGACATTTCTTCGTGGTTCAGAGCATTAGTCATCTCAGGCCGAGATCTGAGCACCATGAAGATTGGCTCCAGCTGTTGACGCCACAGAATATCCCAGAACTCAGGATTGAAGTTGTCTCCATATTTAGAGAGACTCTGGAAGAAATACTCGAGGGCATTGGAGCGAACCTCAAGATCCTCACCGGTCATCAGGACATCGTGAAAAGCGAAAAGGATTGGAAACCAGAAGCCTTCTTCAGCCGATGTTCCAGAGGTGGGTGCGCTGCCATCTTTGGAGGATCGAGAAAGTGGGCACTCGGGGGTTTTGAGTAACCGTGGGATTATGGATTTGAGAGCCTCTAAAGCCTGTAGACTACGCTTCTGGAACTTCATGTTCTTGGAGAACTCAGTCAAACAAACGACGAGGTCTGTGAAGGCACCTTGAGAGATTACAACTCCAAATTTTGTCTTGTATACCAACGTAACGTTCTCGAAGGCAAGGCTCACGATACTCTCGAAGGGCTCCCGCGCAGCGACTGTGAAGACACCAAACATGGTTCTCCAACCAGACTTGATGTTATCGCCACGGGCTTGAATCATCTGAATCAGACATCTTAAGACCAGCTCCTTAACAGCAACATTTTGAGTGTTGGATAGCACATGCTCGAAAGGCTTCAAGAAATCCTTTTGGAACTTGAAACCAGCCAGCTCCTCGATTTCCATGAAACGCATAGAAAGTTGACGAAGAGAGTCTAGGGCAGAGAACACGATAGCGGTATTGGCATGGCAACCTACAACATTGAAGTGCTCACCTAGGACATCCCAAATGTGTGTCCACTCGATACGCACACGAGTCATATTGTAGTAACTAATCTCAACAATCTTTTGAAGACTGTACGTCCGCGGGAAATCGTTGGACCCGGAAACCTTGATCTCGTCCCAGCTGACCTCTGTCAAGGCTCGCGCAAAGTGCACAATAGCATCACCAGACAGTTTAGCCGTGTTCGTGAAGATTCTATCAACACCCTTGACAACCTCATCAGATCGACTCTCGGCAGCAATTTCCATAGACAGACCTTGGTTGACAGTTCCTGACCGAGTGCGCACGGTTGGCCGCTTGGTAGAAGAGATGGATGCTCGATGATCACTACCCTCGCGAGGAGTTGGCAAGAATCGTGCCTTGGAAACATCAGGGACTGCATTCTCGTCTACACCTTCGGTGATAAGCTGTAACCGATCAAGCTGACTGATCGACATCAAGATATCCTTCCATGAGCTCTTCAAGAAGTTACCTTCCGTTTGACCCAGCTCCAGAAGAACTTTGAGAGCTTCAACATTCTTGGCCATGATCTCGTGGGGGTTGTTGAGGTTGGTCGTATTCTTGATTGCAGAGATGAAGGCCTCACGTGGAGTAGAAAGGTCGAACAAGCACGCAATCTTAGTAGCCATCTTCATGCCTTCAAGACACAACTTGTTGACTTCGATGTTGTGAGTCTTTTGCATCTGACTAGAAAATGCCGAGAACAACGACATCCATGTTACTTCGAACATGGGACCGACATGTTTGGAAGACATGGCCGGAATGAATTTGCTGCCGTTTTTGGCATTTCGGCGTTGATTCTTGAACAAATTGCGGAAAAGCTGTTCGGAACGATGGGAGATTTCCTCAGATTGTTGCAAGTGAGCTTCGCGGGCCAGATCACGTCCAACGTTGGAGAAGCCTTGGACAATACCAGCGGCAATCCCACTACTCTGTGCGGGTAGCGTTCCAGCTGCTGCTGCTGCTTCACGCTCACTCTTGAGGACGATCTCATTACTGCCAATCTCTTCATAGATAGCTATGAGGTACTCATCGGGAAGATCGGCGTTGTCGTTGATGCCACGGTTGTTGCGGATGAATTCCTCTTTGCTCATACGCTTGGCAATCTTGCTGCTGTGTAGATCGGTGTTCAACATGATTACGGAGTATGCCAAGACGTAGGCTGTATCGGCGTTGGCAAAGGCATTAGGGTTACCAGTGACGTAACGCTCGGCGAATTTCAACATGAAACGATCAATCTTCTGAGCCTCACCAGGCAGGCGGAAAGACTGGAGAAATTGGCGCAGGGCATCGACAAATCTTTTCTTATTGAAATCCATACTATCGACAAAGGCATGCATGATATCGATGTTTGCTTGGTCACCTTCACCCAGGAACTCACCGATCATTGCCTTATCTAGGCGATCATCGGAAAGAAGGAAGGCGGCGATATCCGCAGGAGCAGAGCTGGGAATGAACTTTTCGGAAACAAGCATTTTGATGCCTTTTTTGGGCTTGAAGTTGAACAGTTTTATGGCGTTTGTCATTGCTGTCTTTCGTGCCTTTTCCTTTTCAAGCTGGTCTGGGTCATCGTCGAGAACTGGCGTTGATGGTGCTACAGGAGCATCAAGTCGAGATGTACGTTCATGGATACTTGGATCGATGGATGGTCTTGCATCAGCATCGACGGAGAGTCGCGTGTCAAGGCCTTCTGGAGTTGGTTCAAGGTCTTGTCGTAATGGTCCGGACCAGTTGACCAGCGATCGCAAAGACTCAAGCAATGCCTCCAAGCAAACCCGCTTGATAACATAATCTTTTGGAATCTCAGCCTCGGTTTCTTCCTTTGGCATGATATGCGCTGCGGAAAGCTGAGGTGGTAACACTGGCCGAAGCTGCCATTCTCCTGGTGGCGTGATTTTTCCATTCTTCTCTTCGTATAGTTGTTCTTGGGCGGGTGTTATTACTATCTGGCTGATCGCAAATCGTGAAAGATCTTCGATTATGCTCTGGAAGAAGTTCTCCACGTCGCGGCCACAGTCGTAGTTGAGGTAAAACTCGACAAGCGCACGAGGATCTGCACAGAATCGGCAGAGTATGGTGACAACAGTAAGTTTCTGTGTGGCGGGTGCGGTACGCCGGGATAATACCGCAAGGTAAATCTCATGCAGGAAGACTTCAATTTCTTTCTATTGGAGGGTTATATGATTAGCGTTGATCTCTAGAGAATAAGGCGCATGGTAATTTTAGTGATTGCCATACCTTGAAGGGTTCCCGCATAAACTTGATCATGAGCCAGAAGATTTCGGCACAGACGTCGAAGACCCGGTCTACAGAGCTTGCGCCATTGCGGGTGATACTTAAACATAGGTAGTATTTGATAGCCTGCAAAAAAGATGTAGACTCAGTCCCCACGGAATTTCTAATAGTACAAAGCGGAGATGTGAAAACGGCCAGGTTGTTGTTCAATAAGGTGTGAACAAGGTGCAAGGACACCAGCTTGGAGCGCATAGCCTGACCTCTGAAATCGAATAGCTGATCAGGTGCCAGCACCTTGGTTGACAGCTTGCAGAAAGAACGGAAGACGAGGTAGGCATCCCGGATGTACACCTCGTCTTCAGCGTCAAGGTCCTCTTGGTCGTCCGCAACCTCGCTTGGAGTCACATCGGACGCCGAACGGTCACGCCGTGGTGTCTCCGGCTTGAGGCGTGAGACCATAGTGAGGCCGTCGCCCACATGCGAATCGTCAAAGCTTTTGCGGTGCTCAAGGTCTTGAAGCGTAAGCTTCGTTCCCTCACCGTTGTTCCCCTCGTCGTCATCGCCGGTGACGGTGGCAGCGCCATTCGCAGATTCGGTCGAGTCTTCGAATGTCGCATGGCTAGCAGTTTGCTTCAGGTTGCCAAGGCTGAGGCGAGCCTCCTTCATGTTCAAGCGAGTCTTGACACGCTCAAAGACGGTACCAACCATCTGGGTCAGGGTGCCCTGAGCAACCTGCTGGTTGGCTGTATTGCGGGAAAGCAGGAACACATTGTAGACCTGACGAATGGCTTTCAACAGGCCGGCGCCATGCACGACGATTTTGTCGTTTAGCACAGCAGCCAGCAAGCTTTTGACGATTTGCAGCTGTATTTCGACGGGGGTCTGGTCGCCCTGGAAGCAATCACAGATGGTATCAATGGCTCGCTCGATCAATGGGATCTGGGTATGTGGTTCTGGAGTTTGGTCGGCCTTGGTAGCCTGGTTCTCGGCACCGGCATCATCGGTCGAGGCATCGGGATCGACGGTATCTGCGACTGACGCAGAGGATGAAGACAGAGGCACCGCTAGAAATGAGTAGGAGATGAGCTTGCCAATACAGTCGAGCGCGGTGGTGGTGACTTGGATATTGGGCGATTTAGAGGCTAGCTGTAGCGGCGCAAAGATCAGCTCGGCATCGGGGAATTGGGGGTCGCTTGCTTTGATGGCTTCAAGGCCCGCGTTGACCGACTCGGCAAGCTGTTTGTTGCGCTGGGCCTCTTTTGATGCGGCAATGGCGTCCAGCGAGGACACCACAAACTTGAGAGAACTCATCTCATCTGCAAATCTGCAAACACGAAGCGAAAGTGTGTGGTCGTCGTTGGATTAGGCGGGGTCGCGGGCCATTCGAGATCGGGAGCAACAAAGCAAATCACACGTTAATTAAAGTTGGCTCTCGAAGTTGACGACAGGCAGCAACTTGCGGGAAGGAGATAGTTCAATGGTTCGGCTATGGTAGTGGAGGTAACGTTGTCGAAATGCTCGATCGAGGTAAGTGGCCCGGATAGTACAGGGAGCTAAACGGAGGTTCAGTAAGCAGGTTATGGACAGCTACCAGATTTTGGTGGTAGTAGCTCTATTTTTCTATTTTGCGAATATAGTAGTACCTGGTACAGATTGCCGCAGATCTAAACAGCAACTAATAACAAGGCAATTGATGGTAAAAAAAAGTGCAATGGAAGAGAGAAAGAATATTGAATAGAGTGTGGGAAGAAGCCAGCGAGTATATTGACAAGGAAACTCAAAATTAATCACAAACCCACAGTCAGGACAAATCCAAAGTTAAATGCGCTGATTGAAGCGTTGGCTAAGCTTTCTTGTTCCCAAGGCAAACAAAAGTACACTTAAAGTTCCCAAGTTCCTCTTTTACCGCAGTCGTTCGCCCAAGCGCCTGTATTTCGTATACCCGCAATGCTTTGTTAACGCTATAAATTGCTCTATAAAGAGAGCTACCTGTCAAGTCTGCGCCACCTGCAGGCTATTTTACTTGCTTCCATGGGGGCACAAACTAAGGGGCCGCTAGATTCCTTCACTCAACATCAAACTCAATCTTCCTCATCTTCATCCATAGTATCCATTCAATCATTCAAAACAAAGCTTTCACGGACGAGTCGGACGTCAATTCGATTTACAGGGTTTTGCTAGGGACGCGTAACTTATATGTTAGTGTTAGCCAGTTGAATATTACTTCAATACTAACATATGTGGAGCATTCTGTAACCCAATGCGTAACCCTATCTTAATAAATTCAGTCTCACTTATTAACAATTACGTACTAATAGAGGTTATTGTAAAGAGTACATAGTTCACACTAATAATAATAAATACTGACGATTGACAAATATATAATATTTATACATTCCAGTATCCCTTTCAATGACTCAAGATATATGTATAACGATTTATAACTACATATATTTGCATCTATTGCAATACTAAAACAAAACGTCTTAAATATAGCGTTGATCACGTGAAGATACTATTACAGAAAAGTTACAAAAAGAGAAATCAGGAAGCAATTCAGTGTGTATTTTATAATGGCAATCTAAATAATATGGATGCTATGGATCGGAACATAACATCTAAGATAAAAAATGTTGACAGATGGTGATAACCATGAGCAGCAAACAAAACAAAGCAAAACGACAGGAATGGTCCCAAAGCAAATTCAACGTAGTGAGATGAATATGGTACCGGATCCATAGCAGGTAGAATTTTTTGATGATTGGGGATGTATATGAAAAAGAAAAGAAAAAAACAAATAGAAAAAAAGTAATGAAAAGTGGAAAGAAACAGAAAAACTCCGAGAATATTTTGATATATCGTGGTAAGTAGAATTCATAGCAGTCGTGTCATCAGTCGTATATTGGGGAAAATGGTGCTTGGATGAGACGAAATAGTCTACAGAAATGGCGATGAGAGAAAGCAATAAGTGAATATACAACGAGGGGAGGGGGGATCATGAGGAGATGGTATATATAGCTTTTTCTTAAGTGAAGGTCGTTGTAACAGGAAGTGTAGCCGTGCGCATTAGGGTTCTTCCCATCGAACGACTTTGACGGGTCGATTGCGTATCCGAGGTGTCGTTGATCGTAACGCCGATGCCAGAGTCGTTGGTGATACTCTCGGGACGCTGAAACCCACTGAACGATGACAATGAGCTGGCGCTTTTCTTAGGACGGAGACATTGCATCTTCTTCTTGACTGTAGTGGAAGCGTCGAGTCAGTTAAAGTAGCCCTTTAAAAAAGCAAAATAAAAACAAATAAATTAGACACATGTCCACGCCTAAGCAAATGCTATGATGATGGTGATATCAGGTGGGACCCAGCAGCTAGAGTAAGACTTAGAGAAAGGTCGTTACAATAGTTGCTGAGGGTGCGATGTAGGTGCAGAAGTCCGAATCTGAGGCTGCGACGAGCGAATAGGACTCGTCGTCAGCGCAGTGAACTCGGCCGGGAAAGTAGGGGCCTCAGGCGAGTTCCCACCGGTGACAGTTCCGTCAGCACTTGCAACGGATGGAGCCATCGATTGCCGACGGATGATGACAGAGCTTCTCCGCAGCATGCTAGGCGACCGGTTCAAGCGACTGACAAACGAGTTCTCAGATTCAGGGAGGGGCGCTGAAAGCGGCCCAGCCTGTGACAACGGGCGCACCATCACGGGAATGGACATGGTCTGGGTGTTGTTGATAGTAGTAGCAGTAGTAGTAGCAGTAGCAGTCGAGGCAGCAGAAGCAAACCCCGAATCTGCTATCGGAAGGGGCGAGCCCGAAGGCGACGTGTAATCATAGCACGTACCGTCGTTGGAGAAGTTGCTAAACCGGTTAGACACCGCCTGGCGCGACGAAGAGCGCGGTGGACGCGCACTGGATACCGAAGCTGCAGAGCTAATGGCACGTTCCATGGGGACAGCGGTGTTTGCGGGGTGGCCGGAACCAGCGTCTATAGTGCGGCGGCGTTGGGTGTTGCCGTTGTTGGCAGCGCTGCGTTCAGCCAGGGCGGCGACTACACAAGGCTGTGACTGGAATAGGGCGTGTCCACTGAAGCAAATCTCTGAGCCGAAGTAGATTTGGGGGAAGAGAACAGCAATCGGCAGGTCAAACTCGACGTTGGCAACCATGGCCGCCTGCTTCTTGTCGTCCTCGTCCAAAGTCAACGCCGAGTACTTATCACGGGCATCTTCCTTGGCTATCCACTGCTGCTCAGATGAATCAGAGGCAGCCCGTGCCAGTTGCGAACCGCGTTGCATCTGCTGCCAGATGGTTTGAGCGCGCTGCATCAACAGAACGAGACCTTCGTGGAAGCTCTCTCTGAGTTCAGCACTCTCGAGCCATGGCTGAAGAAGATCGCAGATCTCGTTGCTAGCGGTCACAGGAATCGATGCGATTTCAGGGAAGCGATCACAAACCATGGCAATCTGGCAACGGATAACCTGAGCCTGTTCAGAGTAGTCATGATCCATCCAACGCAGCAGCTTGTTCAACGCTTCGAAGTCGACATTAGCAGACTCGGGAAGATAGAATTGCTGGAAAATGCGCGTTGAGAGTTTGTGCGAGATCACAGCTTCTACCAGAGCAGCACGCAGACTTTGGGCGGCCTTAGTGTTGGACGGCGTCTGAGGGAAGCTCCATAGCATGCCAGGAAGCTCAGCTAGTTTGGTCTAGAAATATGTTAGCAAGAAGATGGCAGTCAGAACACAAGCAACTTGATAGCACTTACAGCAGGATTGGGAAGCTCGCGGTTGAAGAAGTTCCAGGCAAGGTCGTGGAAGCTAGTATCAAGCTCGCGGAATTTGGCAGAACTGTGTGTCGTTAGCATGTGGGATGGAAAATCAAAGCTGGCAGCACTAGCAACTAGCCTGAAGGGGAGAAAACAAACTTACATGTCTTTCGTGTCCAAGGTCAACATGCCAAGACGGGTTTGACTCTTCTCGTAGCGTTTTTTGTATTCGTTGGCCTCTTTGGTCTTGATCTTGGATTTTACCATCAGTGCCGCAAGCTCAGTTCTCAAGGTTTTGGTGTTGGAGGCGTATTCACGATCCTTGACAGCACACTTGGCATGGACAGTCTGCAGCTCAGCGTACTCTGCAGTCAGCTTAGCTACATTCTCAGTAGCAGCTTTCAGCTCCGACTCAATCTCAGCCAGTCGTGACTGGTCCTTTGAATGGTTGCGGCTAGATGCATCCCACTCAGCATAACGTGTTTCAAAAGCCTCCATGAACGAGTCCTTGAGAAAGATGGCACGATCGCGTTCAACTCTCATGTTGTTTACATCCTCATCGGCTTTGCGACGAATCTCATCTATATCGGTGCGAGTCGTGGAAACAGCATCTTGGATCTCCTTGAGGCGACCTTCTCGTAGTTCCTGGATTTCCTTGTCCTTAGCCGCGAGTAGTTCTGCAATCTCCTTATCTTTGGCCAGCTTGTGATCTTCTAGTTCCTTGTTGCGAGCAGCCTTATAGCTTTCAAGTGCAGATTCCTTGTCGGCTTTGAACGTAGCAAACTCTTGAGCCTTCTTGGCCTTGTAGTCGTCAATTTCCTTGGTTTTGTTGTTCTTGAATTCCTGAAGTTCACGCTCCTTGCTGGACTTGAAATTCTTGAGCTCCTGCTCTTTCCGAGTTCTGTACATGGTCATATCATTGTCCATGTGTTCACGATATGCAGAGAACTCGGCTTTTGATATCTCTAGCTGGCCTTTGACGTCAGACAATTCAAGAAGGATGTCGTCGATATCACGAAGATCGTCCTGGTGCATCTTTGCTTCATCAACAGTGTCGATGATGACCTGAAGAATTGATTTCAATGACCGGGGATTGGCGCCAAGTCCAGTCTTGATAGAAGCATCGTTAGCTGCCTTGGCGGCGCTGGCAGCACTAGCAGCACTGGCAGCGGCAGCAGCGGCAAACGGCAGGGCAGGGAATGGCGGAGTAGTAGTGCGCTGCATTGGCAACGAGCCACCGGAGGCCGTCAAAGCCAAGTCGGAGACTGAAACGGTCGGAGTTATGAATGACATGGGAGCTGATGTCACAGCAGATGTCTCATTTGATGCTGGAGGGCCCGACATCACAGGTGATGTGGCAGAAACGGGCGGCGGTGGGCCCATAGTCCGGCCATGAGTCAGTCCCAAACTAGTCGACGCGCGAGACAGTGGGCGCATAGACGGCGCCGACGTCGCAGACGAGGATGATGGTGGGCGGCTTTGGCTAGTTGACGACATTGAGGGCTTGCGTTCAACCGGCCTAAAAACGGTTCTAGTGGGTGTGGTTGGGGTAGAAATAGTGGCCGAAGGGTTTCTTTCGAGTCCCGGCATAGTCGCACAGGCAAGAAAGGGATAGGACGAGAAACACGGGGAGACGCCGGTCTAAAAGGAAACACGGCGAAGGATTTCAAGACAGTAACAGGAAACAATGCAAATAGATAGATAGGCAGCTTGCTGGCGAGGGTTTGTCAGGCTTATAATAGCCGCTTCAGATATAGCCTTCAAATATAGCTGGGGCACCTATTTCAGGGCGGTGTAGGAGAGGATCTAGGATAGGATGGAACGAAACAAAACAAGACAACTAAGGAAGGAGCAATTGGCAGTACTTTGTGACGACGTGAATCGTGAAGACAATCTAGATGGGACGTGACACAGGGCGAAAATCAGATAAAAAGAGGAATAAATCGAGGGCACAGAAAGAGTAACAGAATGGATATAGTCGAATAGCAATAATGAGTGGTAGTAATGATATTTGTAAAAAAGAAAAAAAAAATCGATATAGAATGGGATCAACAAGATCGTAAAGGAGTGCTGTAGCTCAGCTAGCAATTGCTATTGCTGGTGCTACTAATCTGAATTGTAAAAATTGGAGTCTCTTGTAAAGGATAATAATAATGTTTAATGCAAACTGAATAAACAAAGAAATCAGACGCTAGAATCGTGCAGAAATGGGAGGAAAACGAGCCAAGAAAATTCAGAACGAAGCAAAATAAGAAAAAGCAAAAGCAGGCTGCACAGAGTTTGTCGATGCAACAACGCTGCTGTGGGAGAGCACCTAATGTGATAATCTCGGTGAATGGTGCAGATTCAATGAGCACGAGCAGAGTGAGTCGAGTCGAGTCGGGTCGACGACGCTTCGCGTTATATATCATCATCGAAAACTCCAATACCCAACTCCCAATCAGGGTGGTTCATCTCCCTAGAACCCATCCATCGTCATCCTTCAAGCGCCGAGATGTTCTATCCGCTTTCTGGTTCTAGCTTCTGGCCCGTCTATTCTATGCTCTGAATTTTTTACTACGTTAGCCCCCGGCTCTCCCATGATTGCCACGGCATTTACCACCGTGAGTTGTTGTTGTTGCTTCGGCCTAGCGAGCTGGCGCCCAACTCATAGCCAAACAAACTTTTTTTATCCATTCATCCAGTCCATCCATACCCATACGCCCCTCCCTAGTCGACCATCTGGATTGGGATGGATTGCCAGCGTCACCCCCTCGCCATCGTCACGTTTTCGAGCCCTCTTCCCAAGTATTACCACTATCGCCCTACTCTATTCTATTTCTATGTATGCTAACATACATGTACTAATACAGCTACATGTAAAACTAAAATTCAACCCAAATATCAGCAGCAGTCCTACAACTACCTAACTACGCCCTGTCCACATTCGAGCTTTGCAGATTTCAACGCCCAAATTTGCTACGCTACAACCCAATTTGGCTGAGCTTAAGCTCCTATGGACTCCTTCTTCCTATCTTCCGCCTCACTTCCACCGTTCTCAAGGTGTCGTTCACGAAGCTTTTCTCTAGAAAGCAGTAAGGGAATGGATACAGTACAGTTGTATACTCAAATTCACATGCCGCATACTTTCAAATTCCATCTCTTCAAGTTCCCCAAACCAGATTAGCAAGGGCTAATTAACTGCACTGCACGTCTACGTGGCAACGGCCAATTTGCTTTGCATAACTACTAGTGCTAGCCTAGCCATCTTCTTCCTTCCTTCAAGTCTTCCAAGCAACATTATAGCTGCTCTTGCTTGCATACACCCATTTACAGGCTGCATATATCTAATTAGCATTTACTACTGAGCCCACTCATACATGAACATTATACACAGTATTTGTATCTAGAGGATACTATATTTACACATATAGTCTACAGCTCTAGACGTTTCTACATACTGAAATGAGGGAAAAATACACATAGACATAGCAGAGTGACCAGCCCTGTTGTCAAAATAACCCTTGTCCTCCGATCCCCTGAAGAGAATATCCCATGTGAAGCCAGATGCTAGTTAGCTGTATACAGATACATGTAGCTAACTAGGATCGGCGCTTGGTCATGGCGCTGCCGGGTATTCCAAAGCCACTAATTCTCTATTGCTATAACTCGGCGACACTAGAAAAAGAAGGCTGGGTTGATACGGCAAGTGAATAGGCCACAACGTCTAGAAGCGGCCTTCGAGACCGCAAGTTGTACGTACATAGTTGTATATGTCTGTTTTGACACGATATGCAGACAAGAGTTGCTTCTGTAACGCGAATGATCCGCTATGTAACCGCAGATATGTACCGCCTACAAAGTCGTTTATCTATGTTTACATATATCATTGGCTGATATAGCCTGTCTTCCTCGCCAGCAATATGAAAACAGGGCTGGCATAAACCTCTATAGGCCACGCTGACTGTACTGATCAATGCCGAAGAGGCCAGAACAAGATCTCTAGTAGTCTGGAAATCCCAGGATATACGCTACCCGCCATACTTGTGGTTATTGATCGCCACTGTGCGCTCTTAACAAGTCCCAATCCATAGCCCAGCACTTCCAGGCATTTCATACCATCCCATCCCCTGAAGGTCCTGCGTCGAAGATGGATATCAGTAGTAGGACTCTGGAGAAGCTGTTCCTGTTGACAATGCCCGCTGTCTTCGCTCAATTGTCATAGTTGTTAGGCTTCCTGCACGCGCTTCGCCTGTTTCTCTGTCTTCTTCCAGCATGCTGTTTATCCAGCCTCTCTAGCAAATCCCCCTTTGTCCAATTGAAGCCTGTATATCAATCAGCAGGCCAAAACTGCAATATTCCCCATAATCTGCCAGTCAGGCATTCAACCGAGGATCTTGGCTTCTCAGTCATCGAAATCTACATGTGTAGTAAAGTAACAACGATAGTCAAAAACAAAAACCAGGTCCATTTGACAACGCTGAGGTGGCTTCGGACTTTTTGTTTCAGTGGCACATGAAAGTGCATCACTAAGTAGTACGATAAATTCATTCATAGCTACATGTCTGTCATGCTTATATTTGTAGTACCGTGTGACAATGGAATGATCTTCTTCACAGGTTGGGCTAACTGCGTATCACTTGACAATACGCTGAAAGCACTATATATAACATACACACTTATTATCAGCCATTATGCTGTGTATCTTGACCAGCGCTCACATGAACAGCAGTACATGTCCTTTCAATCAACAATAATGGTTTGTCACCATCTCGAGCTTTGGCTCCATATACTATCGATACTATATGATCCGTTCTTATAAGCTATATTTGGTGACGTGTAGCCGTGTAGCGGTCAGGCAAATACTCTTCCTATTTGCAAACAATATAGCATAAACTCGGCTAAAGATACTATCATGCTTTGGATATCAATGATAACGATCCATTGGACATTATTGTTGTTTATCATCTCCGTTGGTGATGGATGATGCATTGTACTGCGTTCGTTTAGTTGTTATTAACCCTATGATTGTACAAACCCTACTAATATCAATATTGAAATGTTGTAACCTTAAGCGATAACTGAAGCATCTTGCAACTAATGACTTTTTCTCGAACCTTGGTCAAGTACCAAAAGAAAAGTCGGTGGTGGGTGCTAGTTCTTGATTTAAGAGCTTTGATCTTTCCGGACTGCACTTTCCGGTGGTGCATTTGCCAACCAGGACCCCATGCTTTCAAAGTACTATACATATGTGTATGTATTAGACATTGATACTTAGTGAATAGTGTTGAAATAATGCTGCCAATTCGTATATTTATTAGTATTAGGCCTTGCTATAGCACTATTGCAGCAACTCCTATTTTGCGTACAACTCTCTTCGTCCCTGAACAACACAGTCACTTTGTCTACCTGCCCAACTTAATGCCTGTCTTCTCGCTTGACAGCCTCTCCCATTCCCTTTCAAACCGAATTCCCCTGTTGAGTCGGATCGCGAACTATTGTAGACTGGCCTCGCCTGTCCCTTCCCCTTGGATGTTCAATCGCTACCTGCTTATGCGCAACAAACTTAACTGTTGGCTTGCTATGGCTGGCGATTCCGTCAGGTGGCCCTGGCCGAGCGAGGCTTTTTTCCTTTTATTTGCTCCCTGCATCTATCAACTAACAGAAGAATCAGTTTTATAGTGTAAGTCTCGGTTTTTTTTTTTGGTAGTCTAGTACTTACTACTACATCCTACGCTGGAACGACCGGGTATTGTTCAATATTTCGATGCTGGCGCTGCACGCCTGCAGTAATATATCGTGCAGATAACATCAAGAGTTCATGGCTCAGGATGATCTATTTCCTGAATATAACATGCTATAGTCATATGGTACGATAGAATTTAGCAAAATAAAAGAGAAAATACTAGAAGAGGCCTTGCGGGATATGAATTTTAGAGATTGCAGCCAACGTCAAAGTAGCATTCTTAACAGCACATCATCTCTAGAATCGGATATGGTGTGTAAAGAACGGAACTAGAAGTACCAAATTTGATTGCGTGACTGACTTACACTGTCGGTCAGTTGCTCATGATACTACATATATAGTAGTGTTGAATATAGTTGTACATACGTATGGAATTTTCAGTATCCTCCTGTTCATCTGCTGTTCGCTTAGGCATGAATGGCGCGAAGCCCGCCCCATACAGTAGGCATAGATAATATAGTCTAGATGGTTTGCTATGAGCTAGATCTCTGCGTTATATCTTCCGGGATTATCTCGATGTACTTGTTTGTCAATACGATAACTTCGCGATCTCGATATGACAGACTCGTTTAGTCTGCGTACGACAACCTCCCGTGCTAACAGGACGGACACGCAGTATATTTTGAAAGAGATTGTTTAACCTGGACTGTGTCTTAGCTAACGTCATACCACTTGTACAGCACAATGATTAATGAGTCAATGGGTACAAAGACAGCGTATTCACGCTTTGTTGTCGGGATTATAACACGCCTGGATGGATGAGCCGGATCTAGATCAGGCATAATTGGCGTTGATTGGATTGGAACGACGGGTAGAGATGCTAGTTTTGCATTGTTCCTACTAAAACCTGTTTTTAATAGAAGCACGTTTGTTCAGGTGATCTATTTGAATCGCTATTTGCTACGGTTTACTTCATTATGATGAGTCAATGTTGAGTGCTGTTATTGAGCATTCTATATTAGGGTTACGGCATGATAATATTTTGTCATTTCTACCTAATGGGTGTCAACCTTGATGCCGTGTTTTATTGTGTTTTTGCTAATATTTCATAAATCTAACATGATTTGCGGCTTAAAAATAAGAGGAACAAGATAAAATTGAATCAAGCTATGTGTCTGGAGCTATGCTATGTGAAAGCTGAAATCTTTAGGCTGTCAAGCGACAACTTCATATTGGCGCGCTTGTACTACTGTCTGTACATGCACTTGAAACCAAGGCTATTGAAGGCGGATGAAGCTGCGAGAATATCTTCCTATCGGCTTTATCTATTCACCTTCACGGTACTGTATGCCCTGAATGCGATGCTATCTTGTCTATGTTAAACGGTAGAGAGGACTTGAGCCGGTCGTGCCTAACCGACCGTGAGTGTAAGCTAGGCCTTATTTTTAGGCCAATAAGTGCGTTTACCTAGATGATAGAAGGCATACATACATACATACATACATGTACACCATGCATCCTATCATTCATAGAGGGCAGTGAAATCATATACGCTTCGGGGCTTTCTCGTTTAACTCTGGCGCTCTTTCGTTTCGGAGCCGCCTTGGGTTGAAGAAGGGGCTGTGATCCAAGCTGATACGATGTATTGTTCGATATTGGAGACACAAAGTCTAAACTGTAGAATGGGTAAATACTGGCTTCAATCTTGTCGTTTTTCTTCCATCAAGGCTATGGGTTTGAGTAATGTCCTTGATTCCTACCATCACGTTGGTGCTACGAACCCTAGACAATTTTGGGCTGCAATAAGTTTAGGTGCATTAGTGTGGGCGCTTCTGCTCCTTTGCCATCCACTAACACAGGCTTCCTATCGATTGATTTTTGAACTGACAACTCTTTTTCTACGGCTTGATTCAAGTTAGAATACATACTTGGAGAGAAGTTGTTATGGCATATATCTTGAAGCCTAATCGCTAAGTGGAATGTTGCCTCAGTTAGACCCCAAAAAGACTAAATTCTCCTCTGTCCGGTATGCATGTGCAATTTCTCGGTGGCCTGTGTGTGACATGTTGCCTTTGGTGACGATGTTGAAGCCTCAGATATCGGCATGTCACCCAACTTGTCTTGATACTGGTGTCTAAACTACTTACTGGAGTGTGATATTACATGCACACTAAGTGCTGGCATGGACAACGCATCCTCCCGTCACATCCTATCGGGCTTGAAGGCTTTTTTTTCTCTCTCTTTTAATATACTCCAAAGAGGCCACCAATGCTATGACCGTATGCTGCCTTGGCCATTGATTGTCGTCCGAATAACAGTATGGGTATAATGGCTTCATCACATATAATTCTTGCTCCTTCATGCCTGATGGAATTACATACATGATATCAGTTGTAGTTTGACATAGGAATCTGTTGTACAAGTTGATTGTCAAAAATCGTGTTTCATGGCTACATACATATATACTAGGTCGGTTGATAATGCTAGCATACCTAGGAAACCAACCCATATTATTCTGTTTGGCGAGGAACTTGTCTAGTGGTGCAAGGCTAGGTGCATAGAAACATGCAAGCCACCATGAAATAAAGGATCGACCTCAGCTTTCAGTGACAACGTGTCAAGAACATGATAACCCTGTATGTATAATTGGTTGGGTATCGCGGTGATGCCCTTACAATCTATGTATCTTGGTGATTGGAATATATCGAAGAAAGATAAACATGCCATGACGTATGATAAGGGCTACTTTAGTTTTCCAGTTATATCAAACCATGGCTTTTATCAAGTGCTTTTTGCATGGATATTCTCAAAAGTTCGATACCTATGACGTAACCAACGTAGTTTCCTATCTGTACGTCGTGATACACATATGAACAAGATTTATATACGCACGAAGTGGGTGAAGATATCTGGAGACAAGACATGGGAGGACTAGTTCACGTGTCGACAGTGCTACAACTCATACAAACCGAAAGCACATGACATAGCGGAAGCTATATGCCGAGAATTCTAGTCATAGGGACATGAGATCAGGCGAGTGTCTGATGCAGATGTCATGAAGACTGGTGCTTTGGCGATGACCGGGACGCCTAGCGGGAGGCCATTTCATGAGACCGTGGTACTGTTCGCTTGTAGGCGGAGATATGAAGCGACATGATAGATATTGTTCATAACAACTTCGCTAGAGGTACCTATCACAGTACAAATAGATGCCCTGAACTAGAAACTCACATTTGAGGATCTATATAACTATACATAGAACACTACGTACGTTATCCACTGTGGCTAACGTAAGTCTCTGTGGTAACTATCAATAATGATGTAGGTCTAAATTTGGTAACAGCTGGTCTGGAATACAATAACATACTCTATCACTTATCCTTTGGTACCGGCAGTTTGCATTACGTCAAGAACTCATTGATAGCAATAGATAAAGACTTTAGCGAGGAATGAATGATATTGAGGGTCGATTGTATAACTATGCTTGATGGGATAAGAAATACATATCGGGCCATGGCTCAGATAATGTTGTCCAGAATTATGCAAAAATAGTGCCATTACACAAAGAACAATGGTTTGTGTTAGTAACACAGCATTGACCTAGACTTGATCTTTTGGTGGAATACGTCAACTTCAACCTAGTTTTATAGATAGTTAGATGAAATGACTGCTATACTTCATGAAACCAAGCATATAGAGAACATGTATACGCAAGTTACAAATAGACCAAGACATCAGACTTGGCTAGATATGGCTATATCTGTCCATGCTGTGATCTAAACCCAAGCTGTCATTGACCTCATAAACATACTATGTCTCATAGAACGATGTCTGATGGCATTGCAATGATAGTTAGATGATACAATGTGGCTAGAAGTGTCAATCTATACCATATTCAGGGAACATAGTCTTGGAAGTACCTCGTTGGGCCCGGTAAGTTTGTGGTGAAATGAAGTTCTAGACCCGGCGAAATTCAGATGTGATGAATCGAAACATAATGGCATCTGTTAGGCCCGAACTTCTTTTTTTCCCGTTCCGTTCAAGCAGAACACATGTCTCACCAAGAAGTGACGACATCTACATACGTACCAACATACATACAACCAAGTTCCTGTTGTCCATGGCACGTGGTTGACTTATCGGTTCGCAAGATATCATCAATTTTATGACCAAATAAGTGAGCTTATCAGTTCTATTATAATGTTCAAGTCTATGTTATCTTTCATTTACCTTTTAGATTATTTCACATGTATTCTTAATGTTTTGGAAGATATCAATCGAAATTTTGGAAAATGTCATGTCTATATTGTTGGATAGGACATAAGTAGCATCGTTGGTTGTTTTCAATACTGCCATTTGCTTCTATTACTACATATGTACATTATATTACCTTGTGGAGTCACAAAAATTCCTATTGCAACAGTGGTGATCGTGGATGTTGCTTACATATATATAAGAGGGATTTGACCCCTGAGCTCCCCTCTTAAGCTTGTAACAAGGCATCTTACCTGGTGAATACAATACATATGATTATGATGAACTGTTATGCAAGGGGTGACATTATATATCGTGCTGGTCAGCAAGGCGTAATGATTGGTAAAGGGCTGAAATTACATCCCTGGAGCATTTTCGTCAGCAAGAATATGATTTGTATTAGATTGTGATATTGTCTGAAAAACAGAAAAAGAAGCAAATTTGATAAGGATACTGTATGGAACGTCAAATGAGTGATACATGATAGTAGCCGAGAGGGTATAAAGCCCGAGAAAAGAACTTGGCTAGATACACACGCAGGGCTAATCTTGGTACATAGAAGATATGTACCAAGCCACAAATGCAACTTAACATTTGGCATAGCTGAGTTATTAGATGCTACGCCTGATGTGCTGAGAATTGGAACTGGGCTATTCAGCTGTAGAAAGGACCGTTTTTTCCATATAGCATTAGTTATTCTGTTGGTTGTTCACATAACCTTTTTGGTGGTATTTTTCAATTATTCCTTGACTTTCTTGTTAGGGAAATTCGGACATATCAACTCAACCCTTGAACAGGCATTCGGTTCCTTAGCTTTGATATCCGAGTATACCGTCATATCAAATAGATTTGGTAGGGGAAGTGACTGATGTTGACAGTAACTAAACATATCCTTAAATAAAGGCTATGCCCTTTGTCATAGGCGATTGGGATTCTTGTTTCCTTCTATCAAGCACATTGTGATAAACATTTGCTTGGTGTATTGATAGAAACCTCTTGTTTGTTTCTTTGATATCGATCTCTCGCCTATCAACTCAGGTTCTTCCAAAATTAGTCAGACAAACTCTAATTAATATGAAGACGTTTACTACTGTCACTCTTGGCTCCTTGATAGTCACAATATCATCAGTAGTTGATGCCCGAAATGTTCCTCGTTATGCAACTGTGGTGAACGCTTCTTGTGTTGCAAGACAAAAGTACGACTTTATAATTGCCGGCGTGGCGTATCTGGCCTAACAGTTGCCGATCGCCTGACAGAAGATCCAAATGGTGAGTTTCACTTTCACTTCCAGAAACCCGTTGTATGTTTCGAGCATTAACACTATCGAAAGTGAGTGTTCTGGTTATTGAGACTGGGCCTTTCGACAGAGATGAAGATAGTGTTTTGATACCGGGCGACTTCAACCCCGTGCCATATATGTGGCTTCCACTACAAAGCACGCCACAGGTAGCTCTGAACAACAAGTCCTTTACAGCACCAGTGGGCAAGGTCGTGGGTGGCGGCTCTGTCATCAACGGCATGGTCTATATGAGATCTGGAGCCAGCGAGTACGCCGACTGGGACGCTATTGGTGCTGAAGGTTGGACATGGGATAACTTGCTCCCCTATTTCAAAAAAGTAAGCCATGTCTAAGGTGTATCGACTGGACTGTTAAGCTAATGTGATATAGAGCGAGAACTTCACCGCACCAGATGCTGCGTATGCGGCAGAGGCCAACATTTCGTATGTCCCGGAGGTGCATGGAAGTGGAGGGCCGGTCCAGGTCTCGTACCCCAACTACTATTTCCCGGGAAGTGGAATCTGGTGGGATACTGTGAAGAATCTCGGGTTCCCTCTTATGGACGACATGAATTCAGGCCATCCGGTTGGCTTGGGCTGGTTCACAACACTTTCAGACTTCACAAATCGAACACGATCTCACGCTCGCCTGAATCACTACACCCGTGTAATTACGACAAGACCCAACTATCATATCCTCGCCGAGACAAAAGTTGCTCGTGTGCTGTTCAACGAGCAGAAGCAGGCCATTGGTGTTGAATGCTTGCCTACTGCTGGGGGCTCAACCGCCAAGGTGTATGCACACAAGGAGGTTCTTTTGGCTGCAGGAGCGGTTCACACACCTCAGATTCTTCAGCTGTCTGGTATTGGCCGGGCTAAGGTTCTGAATCAGTTCAATATTAGCATTGTCTCGGAACTGCCTGGTGTTGGCCAGAATTTCCACGATCAGCCCAGCATCATCCTGCCATACAACACCACAAACAATATCTGGCCTAATGGGGCTTCTCTTGCCGACGCAGAATTCGACGATGCCGCCCGTGCTCAGTATCTGCACAACAAGACTGGCCCTTATGTGGTTGTTCGCGGCCTTAGCACAAACTATGTTCTCCCAACTCTTTGTGATGTCACTGATAAATGCCAGGAGATTATCGCTGAAGCACGTGCCGCGGATCCAACTAAGTATCTTCCTGCCGATACCGACCCGACTGTGATCGAAGGCTACAAGGCGCAGCGCGAGATCACACTCGCACAGCTATCAGGGGGCGATGTGGCAGTCAGCATGATCCACTGGGACACAGCTAATTCTGTACGCATGTACTTTTTGAAGCCACTGAGTCGCGGTGAGATCAACATAGTATCGAATGACCCGCTTAAAGAACCGAGTATCAACTTCAACACGCTATACGACCCAGTTGACTTCACTCTGGCTCTAGAGAGCTTTAAGCTCAACCGTAAGATTATGACTCAACCAGCTCTCAAGGCTTTGGGTGTGCAAGAAGCGGCGCCCTTCGGTGAAGACATCACCACCGATGATGGACTTAGAGCCGCGCTAGCAGAGGTTACAGAGCCAAGTGCAGCCCATGAATGCTGTACGGCGGCAATGTTGCCTAAGAGCCATGGTGGTGTTGTTGACCCTAAGATGCAAGTATATGGAGTCTCTGGACTGCGCGTCATCGATGTTTCGTTCTGGCCGCAGATTTTGTCAGCAGCACCAACGGCGACGACATATGCAACCGGTGAAAGGGTAAGTCTGACTCCATATTTGTAAATACATTGTATTCTCTGACTAACAATATATATAGATTGCCGATATTATAAAAGAAGCCTACGGCTTTAGCTCACTTTCCTAAGTATGACTCGGGCAGTGTTGTAGAGATATTCATCACCCTAAGCTTAGTGTTGATCTTTACACAAGAGCGACATTCTAGACTGAATTTACCGCAGTGACTATGTAATCATTTCTAGATGGTCCAGGGTGATGAATTGGATATATCTATAAGCGTTCAACTCATCTAACCAGCGCTGACTGACTTGTGCTCGTGTTACCGTTTTATAACATCGAAAATTAAGACCAAGTCTAGATATAGCCGAATAAATATTCCCGGTTCTAATGTTACGACTGGAGGCCGTTGCAGTCTGCCTAACTATGAATTTGTATATATCTATATATATTCCGTTTCGAGCTTTGTGGGCTACTGCGTGAAACATGGCGCATTTGGTTAATCTTGTTTTTATACAGCTGAATACGAAAATTCAGTAATACTAAGACGTGAGATAATATGTTTATCCCGTGTTGTACTTGATCTTGGAGTTGTAGTTATTTATAGTGTGCACCTTTAACTGCACTGACAACAAGTTCCGTTTCTTGAAGTGTTGATGATGCAAAGTTGGGTAGGAAGGCTTAGCCAGACAGATACAACCAATATAAGGTTTGGGATCAGGGATCATGAAAAGTTAGACAGAATGGATATATTATGCTTCCACCCGTGTATGTCTCACCAGAGATGAGAGGTGGCATCTAGAATTACTTTACGAGCTTCATTTGTGGCTGCAAGTAGCCTACAATTGTTGGCCTACTACGCTAATAATAAGATGATGGTGTTGAGTACAAGTAACAATCATTTTGCATGTTGTTCGTCTCAACATATGTAGGATAAACGAGGTTTCGCCGAAGAGCTCTTATTTGAACAATATATGTATGGTAGGCGGGCCACAGACTTTCCCGAATAAATCTTTGGCTACTATGCATAGATGTATGGCCGGAAAATTAGTAAAGATCGCCTTGCTTCTGCTGTGCTGACCTCTAACCGAGAAAGCTGATGATCAGCACAAAGTACTTTCCGTCTATCACATAGTGCTAATACATGTTGGGAAACGATAGGGGAGGGGGTGTTGTATTTTTTATATATGTATATGCGGCTGATCATTGCCAAGATCTCTCCGTCATGTAACTTTGTGAGCTGTTCACACTACTTGCATGTGAACGATAGAAACGTATTGTTTTTAACAAAGTAGTAAGAACATTGCTGTTGCTTATCATTTTTAAAGTAAATATGTTGCATAATGTACCATGATTTGTCTGGTGTCAATAGACGACTAAATACGGGCTAAAATATAAATATGAGAAGCAAGAATAATTAGTGGTTTGTCTCGAAATAAGCCCTAGTCATGTGGTGTACACAGTGTTCAATATATCACTTTGCCACCACGGGCTCCTTTCTTGAAAGCGTAATAGCGCACTTAGTAGCCGACCAACGAGACTTGCTATATTAGTTGATCTTTTGTTTAATTTCGATGGGATAATTAGGTATATTGTATATGCATATGCCTTAGCCGGACACGGTCTGGGAGAAGTCCGTAATACGAAAGCCAGGAATCAAACCTTCTTCAATGAAATTGACGCTTGTCCCGCATATGGGGAGAAGCTTTAAAATATAGGGAATAGCTATTGAACTGTGTGTACCGTATATATGTATGTAGATAAACATGCTAGTCATAGTATCGTATCGAGGGACATAATCCATAAAACGATGTTGTTGATAAAATATTGAAGAAATAATCTCCCCATCAAGTCGATATACCAAATACCAAACGTGATACGAGACGGCAGACATGCAGCATGCAGGATCTATGTCAGCATGGCTGCAGTTGTGATTGGTAGTCTAAGCACGGCGACTTTATTTGGTGTTGAAATAGCTTAGCATCAACATTGTCTAGGGTGTGCGACAAAATGCTGTTCTTATGAATAGTTGTATGTATTTATGTATGTACATACATAACATATACATATTCAGATACATATGGCCTAGTACAGCAAGACCAAATAATATGCACCTAAAAGTATCTGTATATGTATTATGCTTATATGCAATAACACGAAGCATCCAAACGCTACAGAGCGTAGTTAAATAGTAGACAAGCTAAAGTTATTGGACACCTCCTATCTAGTAATACAATTATCATCTGACAAAAGCAGCAGATAAAGTGTCCGGAGGGCGTAATAAGTTTCTATAAGAACTATATATATAGACTTATATCCATCCGAGGAAGGGGCAGTATGGCGGTCTAGCCAGCCACAGATAAGCCTCAGATAGAATCTCACAGTGGTAGTTAGTTTCATTGGCACCTTTTTTTTCTTTTTTTCAAAAATACAGATACAGTCTGCTTTTTGGCTCAATAGTCAGCTTTGTTCGGGATGGGAACCCAATATACACCCCCCCTTAGATCGAGTTCGACATCCCTTTACAAAAGAACAAGTACAAGCGAGGGAGTGCGAGTCTAACGAAAGAAGAAAAAAGCAAAGGAGAATGTGAGTAAAAAAACGCCTGGAGTGGTAGGAATCATGGGTGTGATATAAGAGGCTCAGAGATGCTGTTCTATGTGGCGTTTAGACGAGCCGGGGTCAAGATTCTATAAGTATAAAAGGGCAATCCGGCACTTTCCAAAGCACCTCATCTTTGAGATAATTGCGTGATAGCCAGTTAGGTTTCTTTGTTTTTCCCCATTTTCTAGTGTCTTACGTTGTGTAGATACCGTGCAGCTATCGTTGTATTGGTACCATATTCTACGATTACTTCTATACTACTTCTACACTATTTGTTCTTATTGTCACTATATCATCTCCAGATGTCTTCTAGACTCACCAATGGCGGAGCGGCGGAAAAGGATGCGTCGCCGCGTATTGTGCCCATGCGTGTTATTGTATGTGGTTTAATGCGTACTGGAACTCTCAGTAAGTTTCTTTTTTCTGCTTCGTGTGCGTCGTATCGATCAAGTAGGCTCGATACTACCAAAATTGCTCTATGTTGTGTTTTGCTATCTGTCAGTTTTCGGCCCTTTGACGTTTGGCGGATCATTATGCATCAAGAAGTTCATGATAGTTGTTGTCTCTATTGTCCCCATCTTGAGAAGCTCTGATTTGTTCTTTCGGGCTTATGTCTGCACAGCTGGCCAAAATACATGATAGTTCAGATTTTGGCCATGCACAAGCGAGGCTGGCGTATGGATAAATCAGGGAAAGTTCTCAGCAATGTTAAAGGCCCTCGAAATGTTGGAATCGGTAGTGATCCAACCTGTAAAAGAGTCCTTTGTAGGGCTGATTATTAGTAATGCAAATATGCATCTTGACTTACATTTTTTTTCTTTCCTAATTAGGTATGCGTGCTGCCCTTAGAGAACTGGGCATCCATGACGTTTATCACATGCAGACACTAGGAAAGACAGCTGAGGACGACATTCCGCTTTGGTCGCGCGCCATTGATGCCAAATACCACAGCAAGGGCGTCTTCAAGCGTGAAGACTGGGATGAACTTCTGGGCGCCTACCAGGTGAGTAGTGTTTCCATTCCCGGCTTAGAAAGTCCTGCCTTTGAGCGGGTTCTGGGGCTCGACACTTGAAATTTGGATACTAACCCTTTCTTTTCGTATTTGTGTAGGGTGTCACTGACGTGCCGTCCTCTTTCTTCGGCGTCGAGCTCGCGGACGCATATCCTGAAGCCAAGGTCGTGATCTTGCACCGCGATGCCGACAAATGGTACGAGAGCTGCGTGAGCAGCATCCACGCCGCCTTCAAGAGCGTTTCCATCTTCGACAAGCTGATGATTGTGGCTTTGGATCCGCCGCTGCGTACCTTTGGCATGTTCATGCATAAGGTCAATACTGTGTGCCAGGGCTTCGCCTGGCCGGAGCGTGAAAAGGCTTTGGCCTTCTACAATCGTTACTACAACGACTTCCGTACCAAGATTCCTCAGGATCGTGTGCTCGAGTTCAGCGTCAAGGACGGCTGGGCACCACTGTGCAAGCATCTGGATCTGCCTATTCCCACTCACATTGTCGACGGCAAGGAGGTTGAGAAGCCTTTCCCTCGTCTCAACGATGCTGCGTCGTATGGAAAGGCCGCTACTATCAAGGTGCGTGCTATGCGTAAGAGAGTCTTCTGGCGTGTCTTTGGATACTTCCAGACAGCGCTGTTGGTTTCCTTAATTGGATACTATTGCCGTGACTCCATCATTCCTCATACTAGCCTGCTAGTCAACAACTTGAGATAAGTGGTGGCTTTGTTACTCATCAAGTTATTTTGACAATATTGTTCAAAATCGCCGTTCTTTTTGTATTAGTTTCTTTTGTCAATATGGCCACTATCAAAGGAGAAGCAATTCATCACGGGTGTTGTAAGATGGCAGAAAGTCTTTTGGTTTTTTTGTTAAGCATGAATTATTATTCAGTTGAGGTGATTTAGTATATGAAAGATACTACGCGGATTAATTATAGAAAGTATCGTTTTGTATAAAACACTCTAATGGTATCAGTTGAAAATCCCAAACAAACCCCAGAAACTCCAATCCACCGTGGATTAATGAAAAAAGATGAAACAATGTGATAATTAAGAATAGTAGAGAGAACCACTAGTAGCGTGGCGTAAATGCATATGCTATTGGCTGTATTGGACAGCTCAAGGAGCCCTCAATGGCTGTTTGAACGAGATGACGCAGATCTGACCTCCATCTAAGAGGAGCTGTCGTGGTGAAGAGAAGCAATGGGCTTGCGCACAAAGACGGTTTGTTCCCAACCATCGATCTCATCAATAACAGTCTCCTGGACTAGCTCGTATTTACCCCACTTAGGCAGCAAGACAGCCCAGAACACCCAGTAGACACCGCCGGAGGCAATAATGGCAAATCCGACGACGCAGTGGAGGTAGTAGGGTAGGTGATCGTATACGTTTTGGCCATCGGTGGGAGGGACGAACGGAGCAATGACGAGGTAGATGTTGCTGATGCAGAAGAAAGCAACAACAGGCCAAGTGGCCGAGATCGGGGGAGCCCACTGCCAAGCGGCACGGTTCCAGTACAGGTACAGCAGACCAGCTGAGACAGCAGTGTTGACAATGGCAAGCGGGTAAGAGATCAGGTTCAGAATGAAGTTGTAAGCATCACCAGGGGGAGGAGCCAGCATAATGACGACCGAAACGAACCAGTGCTCAAAGAGACCAGCGAGGGGAGCGTTGAAAGGACGTTCGAACCGAAGAACTTGGAGAATGGCAGGATACCCTCCCGTCCCATCTCCTGGACCAGACGACCCTGCGAGAAGATAACCGACAGGACGTTGCCGAGGGCAGAGAGGGCGACAAAGACAGACAGAGCCTTCTCAGCAGTGGTGCCGAAGACGTTGCGGAACAGAGAGGCGGCAACAAGACGTTCCGAGGCGATGATCTCGTCGCGGGGCACGGCGGCAAAGTAGGCGATGTTGACTAGCATGTACATGATAGAGATGGTTGTGATGGCCAAAGGAGCGGCAATCTTGAGCGTGCGCACGGGGTTCTTGGTCTCGCTAAGAGCATAGTTGGCGTTGCTGTAACCGATGAAACTCCAAATGACGTTGTACAAGGCGGTGACAATGCCGTAGGCGCTGCCAGTAGTTCCGGCAAAAGCATCGTGGAAGTTGTTAGGCTTCTCGTCGATCTTGAGGTGGCCAGCAAGAGCAATCCAGCCAGCAATGATTATCAGCAGAATGATGAAGATCTTGATGGTACCCAGGACGTTCTGCAGACGCAGTCCCCATTTCAGGGCGCAACCGTGGATAAGGAAGCAGAAAGTGATGCAGGCCAGGCCGACACCACGCTGGTTCCAGCGGCCGACCTCGACGCCAGCAGCATGGAGAATGTACTCGCCGAACACAACTGAGTTACCTGATGCCCAGCCTAGGAGCACGACATAGCCAGCATAAAGCGCCGTGACCAGGAACTTGGGCTTGCGGTAGACGAACTCGAGGTAGTTCTTCTCACCACCGTTCTTGGGAATGGCAGTACCGAATTCGAGGTAGACAGCAGTTCCAGCGGCAGCGATCAGCGAACCGATGACCCAGATGAATAGCGACAGACCGACGGAGCCGGATAGCGAAAGAATGGTTCCGGGGGTGGCGAAGATACCGGTTCCGATAATACGGTTGACGATCAGGAAGATGGCTGAGGATACACCGATTTTGCGCTTGTTCTCGCGAGCGTTTTCGATCTGACCCTCTATAGCGTGCGTTAGTGTGAGGTCTTTTGCCTAGCTCGCCCACCCACAAATTACTTACCAGTCTCGTGATCACCGTGAGTGAACTCGGGCAAGACATCCTTGGTGCCGTCTTGCGATTCGGGGCGGTGTACGCCAGTCCAAGGGAGAAGCTTCTTCGACATGGCAGATGAATGTGTTGGTGATTTGTAGTTGGAAAAGATACTTCGTATAGGCACTGGATTGTTTATGTAAGGATGTTGATAAACAAGCAAGTCGTCGCAGGCCGGCGGTAGAAAATAAACAAGCAATATCGTGAGAGACAAAGCCTCGAGAACAAATACAAACAGCAATGAAGGAGAGAGAGAGAGAGAGAGAGAGAGAGCGCGAATCACAGTAGTCTACGATGAAGGGATCTTCCCATCCTTTGTAGGCTCCGGCTTGGCCCAGAAAATTGGTCTGGACTTAATATGTACTGCTAATCCGGAAGCGCGCGACTTCCCCAGACAGGCTACACAGACTTTTCCATGCTAGAACTAACCAACTATAGTTGGCACGCCGGACTTGGCCAAGCATAAAATATCACGTCTTTGCCTGTGCTGAATATGAGATCCTATGAGACGCCGAGACAGCAGAAAAAAAACAGCTAAAAGGAGACTAAAAATTGTCAGAATAAAAAAATCGAATAAAAGTGGGTGTAAGTCAACGAATCGCTGAGCCCGAGCTTTGCGATTTTGCCTTCTTACGCTAATTTGGCCGCAAATTGCGACACAGAAAATCTAGAATTTCTCCAGTCTTGAACTTGGCACACTGTTTGCCGGAATTTATCCCGAATATCTGGTCTGTCATTCCCTTTATGCGGATCAACATTGTATCTTTTGTTGTAGATGCTGTATCATTGTAGACTGTCGTGTCTGAGGAAGAGCAGCAGCAAAATCAGCCTTTCTGGCTCATTTTGCGATCCCAAAGACACCGATGTTGTCGAGTTGCAACACTAGCCGACCACGCGAGCCTGCGGAACTTCTTGGGTTTTGTCTACTATGGCACGAGGGCTATGGCAGGAGGGGACCTTGGTACCTTGCTTAAGTGCTCTAATAGGATCATGTACTTGTCATGATATGCAATACTCTTCTAGCACTAGCCATAGTTGAACCTCACCCCTTCCTCCCTTGGATGGATCATCCTTCTTCTAAAGTGTGGCCGATGGGCGTTCATTGTGACCGACAGAAACGACTTAGCTAGAAGTCCCGTGCCATATATGGCAGGAGATGTCTGTATTCGCAATAACCCTGGTTGTCTTGCACAACACTGTCGGGTGTGGGCGATGCCGTCGCCCTGGCCGGCGACATCATACAGCGAGCTTACCGTATTGTGTATCGAACAAAGTTCCGACTATACTTAAACTTGGCGTGGGATCAACGACTATGAGTGCAAAAGTTCTTGTGTGGTTATATCTCAGCTACCACTCTTGCTGCCTAGGTCGTTGTTGCGACTGTTTATCCACAGACAGGCTGGAACCGTATCCGACAAGCTTAGTGTTATACATATACGGGGCCGGGCGCCATAATATTCAGCGAAGGTGAAATTTTTATTCCGAGAACAGACTGTTCTCTCGGCATATCGACATGTTAATAGTGGGCTAGGTCCTTTTGAGATTAGTTCTCCGGTAAGTTACTAGTCGTAACTTGCGACGCAATCCTCACGCCTAGTGTACTATAAGCTTTCACGATGCATAGATGCAAACAGGCTTGTTAGTATAAGTTAGTATCCTGATATTCAACAGTAAACTTAGTGGTGTTCATCTTAATACCATATACATACATGTACTTGCGGAGCCACATGATCCTTTCTTGATCTCTTCAGGACAAGCCCACAGCTTGCTTGACTCCTGCACAAAGAGAATCCACTCGAGCCAAGCTACTGGCCAAACATAGAATTAACTGTTATGTAACGAAAACAGCATGGGGCCACTATAGCTCGATGATGCAATCGACCTTGTAGTATTCGTGCTCAAAAATTCGGTGATAGATCCTCGCTAGAATGTGCAGTATTATCTAGAAAAGCAGTCTCTCACGTGGCTTGAGAGGCCGTTTTTCCGCCTTTCGTCCTGATGTAGAATTCGATTTCTTCTAGATGCTCAATTCCTAGCTCATAACAAGATACAATTGTTTGCTAAGTAAGCACCGAATAATCTTGCTGGAACAACAAAACACAAGATCCTAGTCGTTGCTATCTGTGGGTATTTTCCCCAAGCTAACCCTCAACGCTAACCACAAAGTATAGCCCTTATACACGTGATATATAACTTCAACCCTAGAATTCTAGTACATCTTGAAAATATTGAAGTCACTAGTATTTTTTTTTAATCACGTCTTTTCATAGTTGCTTCAACTGAAGCTGCTAAAATATACATATGTAATGACCCGCACTAAGTCTGAGACTCGTTAACCTATGTATGTAAAGTTATGTAGGGAATGGATGATCATACCTTACATACTCATGTTCCGAGCAGCTTGTAGCACTGAGATGGATTTATAATGCGGTTGTGAGTCTTATAGATCAGTTGAAAAGGGGTAGTCTGTTACTTTTTGGTTGTAATGCATTCCAAGCATTGATTTGAACAACCCGAGACAGCGCTCGCTACCTTGCCCTCTCACCGCGAGTATTAGTGTTACACCACCATTTACCTAGGAACAAGCTTCAAGGCATTTGGATAGTCTCAACAAGTATATATTAGCTGTGACAATACATGCTTATTTGATTGGTCGTATCTTACACGCTATCATCGTGAAAGCAAGTACCGATTGATGGAGCTAATCATCTGGTACATAATAATGATCAAACTCGATATAGTCTTTCTCTATACGAATGATACTAAATAGACACCATAATTGCTACTAGCCCACGAAGCAACGAATGTATTAAGACGAATGCGGATATATCTTATAGAACTATGCTCTCAAGCCACTGCGCTGAAGCCACAACACTCACCACTACTTTCTGACAAGACTTGAATCATACGTATTTAACATAATTCATATTTACTAGCAGGCCTTGGACTAGAATCATAATAAGAAATGACGTGCATCTCATGTCGCCGAATCACACATGTCTTAAACCGAGTTTCTTGATGGGATATGAAGCTTGATGTGCAGTGAACCTGAATATACATAAATGGGATACGCGCAGACCATCTGAAGTTCTTAATCTCAGTTCTCGAAATCTCCATTTTGACTTATAAGCTACTATTATTCAGTATTGAACATATATTTTCTTTCGATTTTGTCACTAATCAAGTTATCCTTGCTCCGATCCTTTGCCTTCGAGAAAAAATATTTCTAGTTCGATGGTATCACTAAAGTTTTATACTGACCATATGAGGATATATAGGTTCTAAACTAATTATGAAGTATCACTAACTATTT
The DNA here is from genome assembly GCA_009806295.1 of Davidsoniella neocaledoniae. Classification (NCBI taxonomy): domain Eukaryota; kingdom Fungi; phylum Ascomycota; class Sordariomycetes; order Microascales; family Ceratocystidaceae; genus Davidsoniella; species Davidsoniella neocaledoniae. The sequence goes on along the minus strand of RHDR01000011.1, from coordinate 64,747 downwards.
GCTTCCTCCTTTGAAAGAAGCAATCTCTAGCCATGGCCGTCCTTGACCAGACTTATGGCTATGGCTTGTCTATAGGGGTCGATTTCCTCTTTGAGTATGTCTATTCATCATCACTACAACTGTTTTAACGACACGACAATGATACTTACATCTCTTATCTACTTCTTTAGTGCCATTATGATGATCATTACGTGGCTGCTGGAAAGGTCTAGCAATCAAATTCAGACTATCGAGTAATTTACTACTGCCGGCAGGTCTTTGAAATCTGGTTTGGTATGATTTTCTATCAAATTCTCATGGTGATCATACTAACTACATCTCCAGGTGGCTTCGTCTGTGGTATCCATGCTGACATGGGCCGCAACACTTTTACAAAGCACTTCTGTTGTCTACAAGTAGTATATACCTTTTCCTTATCTTTGTACTACTGCCACTTCAAAGCAGGGAGATAGAAACTAATGATCAAGGTAGTGGCATTTCCGGTCGTGTTTGGTATGCAGCTGGTGGGAGTGTCCAGATTATGCTTTTTGTGATTTTGGCTATCGAACTCAAACGTCGAGCACCAAATGCCCATACATGTAAGCCGGAACTTTTGACACTAAGACAATGTCTCAATTCTAATGGTATTCAAATAGTTTTAGAGGTGGTGAAAGCTCGACATGGAGGAGTGACACACAAGGTATTCATTGTGTTTTGCTGTCTGTGTAATATCCTTGTCACTTCGATGCTTCTCATTGCTGGCGCCGCTGTGATCAACTACCTTACCGACGTTCCAACTGTAGCCGCGGTATTTATCTTCCCTATCGGTGTTGTCGTATATACGCTGTTTGGCGGTATTAAGGCCGCCTTCATCACTGACTACATGAACACTCTTGTGTTTCTCATCATTATCTTGATATTTGCACTCAAGGTGTATGTCACCAGCCCCCTCCTAGGATCGCCGGGTCATGTGTATGATGAAATCCAGAAACTCGTCATCGAACGGCCCCTCGAAGGCAATGCTGGAGGGTCATATCTCACAATGAGTAGCAAAGGTGGAAGTAAGTACCGATATCATGTTTCGATTATGATATACCATGGTATGAAACTATTGCAGTATAGTTGAGTTTTTCATCATCATTATTGTTGATAATTTCGGTACTATATTTCTCGACAACAGCTACTACAAGAAGGCAATCGCATCATCACCAGTAGATGCGCTCCCTGGATACACCATGTGGTAGGCTCTGAATCAGTGTCACTCGAGGATCTCGAATAAGATCTGGATTCACTAACTATCTACAGTGGAATATCATGGATTAGTGTTTCATGGCTCACAGTAACCACAATGGGCCTTGCCGGCCTGGTACTTGAGCGTACGCCTCTCTGGCCTTCTTATCCTGAGCGAATATCGAAGCCGGCTCAGTTCTACTGACAGTTGTACAGATCATCATGGGTAAAGGCAGCGCTGTCGCAACCTTGATTCTTGCGGTACGTAACACCCGTGGATTTCAAGTTCTGTGTAAGAAGGTAGCTGAGCTGACCATAATGTATAGTTCATGGCCATCATGAGCACGTACTCATTAGAGTTAGTGGCTGTCTCCTCCATATGCACCTTCGATATCTACAAGGCATACATTAACCCTCAAGCATCCAGCACGACTCTGATCATCGTCAACTACTTTGGTGTAACGGCATTCGCATTGCTCATGAGCTGTCTATCAGCTGAACTATACCTTGGAGGCATCTCTATGGGCTACCTCTATCTTCTAATGGGCGTTATCATTTCCGGAGCCGTTATCCCTGCAGCCCTGACACTACTATGGTCTGGTCAGTCCTGGGCCGCGGCCACTTTCACGCCAATTCTCAGCATATTTAGTGCATTTACTGCCTTGCTTGTTACTACAAAGGTTCTATACGGACAGCTGATTATCGAGTCCACTGGCGTTGATACACCCATGCTTGCTGAAAACGTCAACTCCTTGTTGTCGCCAATCGTGTATGTGCCCCTTTTGGCGTACTGCCCCCCCGTTTCAGCCTCAGAACTACGATTGGCAATCGATGCTAGCTATCGAAAGAATCGAGGAGAATGACAAGGATTCTATCAATCAACCTTCCGATGATTTGCTGTCAGACAACGACAAGGAGAAACTCGATCAAGCTGCCAAAATCGCCCATTTTCTCAGTGTTGGGCTGACAATCTGCCTATTGATTTTATGGCCGCTTCCAATGTATGGAAGTGGGTATATCTTTAGCAGTAAGTTTTTTACGGGGTGGGTGGTTGTTGGAATTCTTTAGCTATTTGCTTCTAATGGGATGATGGTTATTCTTCCACTCATAGAGTCACGAAGGACTATATGGCGGCTCCTTGTTGTTCCAGGCCAGAATATCAAATCTGTGTTCACCAACTCAGAGCCTATGGAGGGAACCATAAAAAAAACAAATCGCTTTAAACGATAGATCCGTGCAAATTTGGTTCCAAAACATTGCCTAATATTTGGTTCGGTTAAAATATGCCCACATCTGGCTATCAACGACAAACACAAATGCCTTTCAGTTACATCACATAATGACTTGTCGTCAAATAATGAAATTCCTTCTACAACAACAAGTTGTTACTAATCCATTTTTCTATAAATTACATCATATTGTACTAGAAGAAGATTTATGATCCAGTCATGTGGATACTGTGCCTAATTACATAACAATCCTTCTTGATGATGCCCAAGCTTGCTACTATGATTTTATGAATTCTTCAATGCAAGTACTGCGTACTATCTGGAATTATAACTTAGTTTGTTAAACCTAGATCTTAATATTCTGTTGTCAAACTGCGGTATTTTATTCACTCGTTTATGAAATCTTTCTATTAATGTTATGAGGCATCGAGAAAATATCACGATATATGTAGTAATGTGACATACATGTACATCGAAGATTATATGGGTTCTCCATATTATGGTTATCTATGGAAACAAACATGGTAGAGCTATCACCAAAAAAAAAGAAACATTAGGCTGTGTCAGACGGCTCGGTACTCCATACTCTATCTCGGGGCGTAAAATAAGAGCTAATAGGTTAATGCAACATCAAGAACCCACGTTTTGTACTAGAAAGATATCTTTTCTATTCTAGAACGTCATAATACTCTCTATAATCAGTTTAGCTTCTACATCTATAAGAATACCACCAATGGAATTTATGCAAGCTATCAAAGCTAGGTCGAGCGTTCTTGGGGAAGGATGTCGTCAGAGCGAGAATTTGGATAATTAGTCCAATCAAAGGCTGACAGCTGGCCATTCTGTAAGCCCTGCAATGCTACTCTAGCATTGTATAATATGCATTCATGAATTGTTGTTTTGTTTTGGCTGACCACCACACTATATGCACCTTGCCTTATTCTACCAGGTGGATTTCAGGCAATGAAAATAGAATAATTGCCTATTACATGAAACAGCTGGCTTCATAATAAAATAGTACGTTACACAACTCAGATGTCCGCTTCATAGGAGGCCAAGTATACTGAACTAGAATTTTGACTTTCTTCATCAACAGCATTTCTATGTAATATGTGCATAAAGTTTTGAAATGTTAATATCACAGCTCATACTCATTTCGAATTCTTTCTATTATCACCATCTCTTTAGCCCACCTAGTTTCTACTATGGAATCAAGTCAATCATACAAAATAAGTTAGCTGCCGAGATTGATATCTTTGACAACGGACTTATATACGTGATTTAGATATCGGAGTTTATTCAGAAATATCATATATTCTGGTAGATAAGTATGATTTCATTCAGGCCGGCATGCATAGTGAGCAGGCTACGGACGGTATACAGCCTAAGATAGAATAGACGATTCACCATTGCCGTCTCTCATGAGGTAGACAAGAGATAGACTTTCTAGTTTCATTTTTGATATTACTAGTATTCTTCAACGTATCCATTTCAATCTTTTACTTTGACTATGTCGCCGTTACTCATATAACAACAAACTTTGAACCGAGTTTCTTCAAACGACCGTGAACCTAGAGGTCACCTCAACTCGGAAAATCCTACGATATTTCTTCCTATTTCTTTCTCGTGGACTACTATACCAAATCTCACTGCGTTTTCCTGGCTCAATATGGCCTCCTATGATCTGCATACCGCTTCATTGAAAAAGCTTGAAAAACTCGATTATATAGCGGAAGAAAACTTGAACGAGTACACTCGCATGTCAATTGTTCCATTGCCTGTCGGTGATCATGTGCGCAAGATTGAAGTCACACAAATGCTTTCGAACCGAGGCCCACGGTGTTTGGAACCCTGCGGGGGAGGTAATTTGCCTAATGCATTCCACATCTCCGTAGAAGAGTCTTCAAATTTCATCATCGCGTCACATGGTAGTTCTACTTCGGCCTCATTCGTCTTGACGTCAACCGTCATATCGCAGAACATCATGTTGAAAGTGGAACAAAGACGTGGTCGTTGCTTTATGCTAGAAAATGACACCGCTATAGATCTCCCCAACGATACCAACGTTGCTCTTGTACCAGGCATTTGGTCTATCAAGTTAGATATAGGCAGTGGCGTATATACCGAAGTGTTCTACTTGGTCATTCGAACGCTAAAGAAGACATACGGTGTGAGACAAAAATCCATCGAATCAAAATCTAAATCCCCAGTGTCTGGCGGATTGATATGCAAAAAGTTTTGGAAAGCTCTATTTTCCCAGAATATTTTCGGCCACCATTACAACGAGTCTAGGGACTCACCTTCGACGATTTCTTGCAAGAGAAAACCAGATAGTTTACGAAATGGATCTACCGTCCTAGACAGGGCCTTCACCTCCGATAACCGCGATGATTTTATCGTGGAGTATGATTTCTACAGAAGCCCGAATCTTACCGTCTGTCGCGGACATTACAAATCTAATGACCGAGAGTCTTTTATCTTGCAGTATTCCAAAAATGAAAAACAAGATTCCGTCAGTGGCATAGATGAGCAAGTGACTCTGCATACAAAACTAGAGAAGGAACTAGAGAAGGTAAGTGTATTCCACTCCTTGGTATAGTTAACTTCATTTATTAAAATGTCTAATTATATAGCAAATTTCTCCAAACGAGCGTGAATTCTCGTCACTGCCTAAAGTGCGTTATTACGATATACCTCGTCAACTTATTCTGTTCGAAAATTTAAGAGGCTATCCTCTAAACAGTGAACGATATACCAAGAAAGGCATGTTTTCGCCTATTTGGAATCATATGATGGCTTCGGAATTCCTGTATAGTATAATAAGTTCTCTCCTGATCATACATGAATCACAGTATGCTCATAATGATATACAACCAAGTAATATCATCTATGAGCCATACAACGACACTGATCACAAGCGTAGCTTTTCACTTCTTGGGCTGCATAATAGCCGACCGGTTAGTGTCAAAAGGCCACTTCGATATCAATGGAGCATGTATCGACATCGTCGGGATTACGAGATAAATCTCAGGCCCCAGCAAGACTCCAATCAGTCAAAACTTGATTTCTCCCGAGACCAATCAGCTGACCTCTATAGATTGGGAGTTGTCATGTTGCATGTGCTAAGGAGACTTTCGTTTCCGAAGCAAGATTTCCAAGATCTGAGGGAGCATTATGAAAAATTCTCGGTGAATATTGATAAAGCCCGTAAAAGGCTTGAACATGATTTTAAACGCAATAAATTCGAAAATGGGGACGAGAAAAATCTGTTCGAAATTGTACTTGATATGTTATTAGAAAGATCGGACACATACAAGATAAAGATAAAGCTTCGACCAGAGAAGAACTGCATGCAGGAGGCGTTAAGATAAATCTCGAAAACTTGTATTTGAATCTATATATAGTTAACTTATAAGTTAGATAGGTACATTTTAATGTAGAAATAGAATAGAAATATCCCAGACTGTGTGCTGTACAATACACAATATAGCCACTCTAACAAGCATCACAAAATATTCACTCGCATCTCATACGCCATTTATTCAACAACCTAAAGCTGCTACCAAAAGATAACTCAGACAACTAACAACTATAACATATATATCATAGTATAGGCTCGATCGAAATTAATCTTCTCGTATACTTGACCCCATCACAGCAATGTATTTTGCTATTTAACTGCTTTTTTTATCTGTAATTTCAAAAGGAGACGTTTCCATCCGGAATCTTGACCCTGAGTTTTAGCTCTAGTAATACCTGGAGCTGGACCTTGATTTGCTGTTGCATTCCAAGTATTACTCCGGTCGTCGTTTTTCTTTTTGGAAACGGGCGAGTTTCGTTTAGAGGTAGACTTAGGGTCTTGTGGGCTTGGTGGTGAAACTCCTTTCGGGGGGTTATTGGATGGTCTTGGTAGTTGTATTGGTTGAGATCGTTGTTGCTGCTGCTGTTGCTGTTGCTTTTGCTGGGGTTGCTGGGGTTGGGGTTGTCCTAGGTGCTGTCTAGTATCTGCTACGGCACAGGGTGGGCTACAGTCAATTATACTTTGGGCTGAATCAACTCTAGCGCTTAGCTTGTCGGAGTTGGTGATGGCTAGACGAGGGTTGTGTTGGTCAATTTCCCTAAGTTCTATGACTTCCTCGATATTCCGATCCTCCTGCACGCCTGATGAGAAGTTTTGCGCAGGCTTTTTCTGTCGTTTTGTTTCTGACTTAAAGAATCGGTCGTTGCGGTCCATGACAGCTTTAAGTCCCTTAGTATTTTCGGGGGTGACTTTCAGCTCCATCAAGTTCGATAGATGCGTGACGATGGTGCCAAAGCTCGTCTTGTTATAGAATTCGGTAACCTCCTTATATATCTTTCTCTTCGACTTAGGCAAATCATACCGGGTAGATTCTTCGGCCAGGAAGTGGTATGCATCCTGAATCTCTTTCAATCTCTGCATTTGTCGTTCTCTGACACGATCGTCAAGTTCCTGTCTGGTATTCGCTGTCCGGGCTATTTCCCTCACGTCGTAAAAAAAAGACTCTAGATCACTGATTGGAATTTGGCACATATTGTGCTGGTGGTGAAGGGTCGTAAAAACATCCTCATTTTTCAGTCCAAATTTCCATGCATCCCAGTAAAACTGATCCGGGGTTTGCAGATGTGGTGGATGTGCATCCATAGCCTGGTAAGAAGTAAAAAGAGAGGGAAAAGGTACTGTTTTATCAAAATGGTTGATGAAGCAAGAGAAATAGAAGAAGAGGCAGTGAACGATATGTCTGCTTTGATGTTCTCATAAACCTAAGGACATAGACGTAGGGAAATATAATGATTCAAAGTAAGAAGAAGGACGTTTGATTTTCTAAGTGATATTTCAAGAAAATCTCAATGTAGATACGAGGGGGGAGTATGTAATATATATAAACAATAGGTTACATTGGGCGATAATTTTAGGCTATGGTATTATAAAAAGAAATAAAATCAGTTAACTAGACTACAAACTTACAACATATGCCCCTAACCCTTAGGAGGACTAAGGGGGGAAAAGTTTAGCCAGGTGAGCGGTGCTCCTACCCCCTCTGACCTCCTCATCTAATACCATTGATCCTTTGCATTGCTCGTTTTTGTTTTCTGTTTTTCTTTTGTAATTTTCCGGACCTCTATTAGGAGGGTTCTTCGAGGGCCATTAGGGTCCCTCGACGTCAAACGATCCACTAGGGTCGGATCCACGTGATCCACATAAAGACGTAAAATGATAAATGAATAAATCTTGCATCACAATCACGCAGTATCTCCATTGTCTCCCATTCGAATCTAGAATTGATATCCATTACAAGTAAAATAAGACTATTATGGAATATCCCATCATTATACATTCATTATCAATTTAGCTATAGTGAATAAAAGCCCCACATGGTCTTAATCATATATCCTTGCTTCGAGATTGTTCAAATAGATGAATTCCATGAGTAGCCATTCCCCTACAATTATTATGTTAGCTAGCTTGCTTTTTTTCAAGATATTAGATGTATACGTACCATGATGCTTGGTAGCCAGCACCGCTGGCACCATAAATGTGTATCACTGGACCAAACTTTGTTGTTTCAACCTCGATACGTGGGCCACCAGTCCGGCTAGGCCGAAGTCCAACTCCATGACGAATAACCTTGAGATCTTCAGGTTTTCCCAGTTCTGGAGCAAGAGCACAGCAACGCTTCATGATATCCAAGGCAAAGTCTGGATCTGATTCTCCGTCCCAGTTTCCATCCTGACGACAGCCACCTAGAACGATTCCTCCAGCCATTGGACGTTGGAAAATGTATGTAGTGTTGTTGTCAACTCGACGGGGAGAGCGGAAGTACATTCTCTTCAGAGGTTCGATAGGTTGCTCAACAAGCACAGTCTGCCCTCGCGTCGGATACATGGTCTTATCTTCTACGCCGCCAAGACTATATGAGCCTAGTCCAGTACAGTTGAAGACACCTTCAACCTCAGTACTCAGCCATGCTTCGTTGATATGACTAATACGCTGTCGTTTAAACTGAATATTGCCATCGCGACACTTTTCTAGTAGCCTAATTTATTACGTTAATATTGTCCCGAATTTTAGGCCGGTGTGGTCCTTCAATATCATACATACCATTGTAGGTAAATTTGTGTATTGATAACAAATGTATAAGGTATCTCTTTACCAAAGACTGCATTTGGTGGTACATCTTCCTCTGGTATGTCGATTAGTCCGCCTACCAGTTCTTCATACCAAATCTTGCCAGTTCCAACACTAAGAATTCCCGTTTGCTCTATTTCTTGGTCAAAGAACATACGTAGAGATGAAGGTCTGATACCCGCCTCAGGATAAGCCTTGCTGATAGCCTTAAAGCGCTTATATGTTACTCTGTCACAATTTTCCAATATACCGTTATCGTTGGCAGACGAGCACCAATTTCCACCTGCCCAGGGTGAGCAGTAATCGATATTGTAATCGCCAGGGAAATATTCGGCCAAAATACAGATGGCCGCTTCTGGAAACCGCTCTCGAAGCTTGTTGGCCGTTGTTAGTCCAATTACCCCCGCACCTAGAACAACGAATTTTGATGAATCAGTATGTGACATGGTTGCATGAATGTGAAGGAAGCTTGGTGAGTTGGCAAAAAGAAAACGCAAAAGCCAGCAGTTACAAGGTAGAAAATAAATGCCCTTTTAGCTAAATTAGGGGCATTCCTGTATTTATATGTACATTTCAATCACCTGTTCTACTAGACATGGGAACATTATCAATCATATCATATTTGTGTTAATTTTTTATCAATTATGTAAAAATCAAATTTAAGTGATTGTCCGTGATAAATTCCGAGATAAGAAGTCAGATCTAACAAACCCATCCAAGATCCACTAATTTAACGACTGATGTCATCATACATACATAAATTCAAGTAGAGCAGTTTAGAGTTTTTTTTACCTTGAGACTAGACTGGAAAAGACTAGGGTTAACATATGAATAGGGTTCACAATGTTGTCTGTTGGTGTCACAAAAGATATTGAGGCGCAAGTATTTCGTAGATAACGAGGGTCGTCCCAATTAATTAAAGTGCTCGCAACACGTCTTACTTCTCTTTGATGTAGACTTTCTTATGTGTTGTTTTGCTCAGAACTATGAATGTCGATCTAGCCGACATTGGCTCATAGCTGCTGGATATTTGGCTTAGTAGTAAGGTCAACTGAAAACTATGTAGTGATGCAATAATGCTAATTTACAGCTTCTTAGTGCTCGAGAGGGAAACACAACCATCGCTAGAGTCTTCCTCAAAGATGCCAGAATAAATAATACCCTCATCGATATCAGAAGGCTGGAAACCAGAGTGTGTAATATCAGTGCTGTCGCCGGTAGGCTTCTTTAGGACACCGAAGTGGAACTGACCCTGGCCGTGAACATCGTTGGAGATAGCGTCAGTCTGTTGTGTCAGGGTGCAGTTTCCAGTGGAGTAGAAGACTTGGGTAGTGCTAGAGAGACTGTTAGTATCGTAATCAATGGTAATATAATAATATATCAACTCACTTCGCGGTGAAATCAAGCTTGACACCGAAGTTGTGGAAGGTACCAGAAGTGAAAGGAGCAGAAAATATCAATCCAGGAGAAGCAGCGTTGACATTGCCGAAGAGTTGCAGAGAGTCAGGGTCCTCAGCACCACCACCACCAAGAATAGTGCCGTACTTCAGCACAAACTGGTTGGTAGAAAAGGTAGAGTCCTCCAAGAAGACTAGTTGGTACTCGTGAGAAGTGTTCAGGAGGCGCTCAGCATCCTTCTTCAGCGAGAAGTGGAGAGTCTTGATGCCAAGAGTGCTGCTGTCAGTGCCGTTGTTGGAGCTAATGAGTAGCTCAGCACGACGGAAGCCGTTCTGGACATTGGTGGAAGAAGGAGCGAAGATACTGCTATCGTTGATAGTGACTTCAATGGGCTTGGTCTTTTGATCAAACTGTAGTATTAAAGGTCAGTGATATAGTTCGAAACAATTCGGATATATTTCATAAACTTACTAAACTTGCACCACCGGGGAACTTCAGGATAGAGCTCCAGGTCAGGTTTTTACCGAAGACATTAGTGGGGTTGTACAAGCTAGCGCTGGTATCAAAAGTTGCAAGTTGGGTATTGTCGGGAACACGACCTTCGAAGGCAATGTTGCAGACCTGAGCTACCACCGGGGCAGCGAGAGCAAGAAGATAAGTGAAAGACTGCATTTTGACCGGCAAAATAATGATAATGAATGTGAAGAACGAAGATTATTAAGTGAGAAAGAGAAAGAAAGAGTGGTGTTGGCTGTGAGAGTTGGGACGACGTCTGCAGAGAAGAACTAAAAATGCTGATAATTGACGAGCAGATGTTGATCTCTTTATACTCCATTCCATCTATAGCCCACATGGAAATCCGTCTGAGCTTCCGTTTAAATTCGCAGCTGCGGATTCCACCAGGGCGCTCAGTTGTTTCAGGACCCAGGGGTCACCGCATCAAACAGATTTCAACGGTGGCTACCGAAAATCATACAAGTCCGTTCTGGAAACTAGCAAACGTAGGGGTCAACTATGGGCTCATTTAAGGAATTTTGCTCTATGGGCACTATAATCCTGGTGAATATGAATGTAGGGGTTTCTTTCCGTAAGCACGCCCACATTCAAGATCCGCGTTAGTTTACGGCACTTGTTCGTTAGTGGGAACCTTTTCTTAACGTCGAGCCTTGTGATTCTTACTCCGAAGACCATATTTGAAACATACAATTCTCGGGTGTTCTCGCTAATGAAGCGAATCCCCATAGACAATATAAAACGAGAGCAGTGCTCCTTCTAAAGACACAATGAGAGTATATACATAAATATGCGTACCAATTTTATTATTGATCCATGGTGAATGAAGTACGGGTCTAGCAGTTTTGGAAGGAAATTATCAAGCAATGCAATTACGGCTCTGGTCCGAAATGCGGACTAAATAACATCATGAGTGCTGTTATAGGTGGTTATGCCACCTTCCCCAAAGAATTCTAGAAGTAAATTATAACTCGGTAGGATGCGAAGAAGAGATGGATAAATGCAACCCTTCGAGACCAAATAGTCGCGCCCTGACCGAAAGAATCTCATACAAGCCGACTTAGGGTAGTTGTGGGTGCTGTGGGTGTTATTTCACATCGTCCGGACGAGCTTACTACACAATTTGTGGCTAGATGTTTCTAGGTTGTACTCATATTCATATCTAGTTATTACAATAGGAATGATCTATATATTCAAAGAGATTATGATCAATAGTTTCTATAGGAGATTCTGGGGGCTATGATCACATTCCAAGCGGTAGAAAGTTTCGGGGAGTTCAGTTAAGAGCTATATGTACCCTCCCTTTTCGGTATTTATTGTAATCGCCGATGTTATACATCAACCAAGAAATTACCGGAATGAGTGTCTTGTGCTAGCAATCAGTCGTCATAGTGTACTCTCTTGTTTCTTGCAATGTCCATTTGGAGATCCCTAACGTTGCTGGAACACGGTGAGAAAACATTGATGGAGCCTGGTTTTCTGCTTTTAGCATATAATATCATATAGAATTATCTCATCCGTTCTGTTCCATGTGCAATCCATCAGCCCCTTGTATAACTTAGTCTAGACTCCCCCAAAGCCTTCTTCACCTCACGTTTCATGTGCCAATCCCCAGAAAACTATAGCAATATGTACATATGGTGCGAACAAAGCGTTTTTTAATCCTCGTCTTGGCATGGCTCGGGCTATGGGCAGTGGATCTCTTTTTCTCGTTTGACTAGGTAGTGAACGACGGTCTGAGCAAAAATTAGCGTTAATTGTATCCGATGAAGAACCACTTACAAATTAACATTAAACCATAGTCACTTGTAAGGACATATATTGATAAAACATGGCAAGATTGGCTTCGCCCCCGCTTCGCGCATGGACGCGGCCAGAAAGGCAAAACTTTGTCGCAACTAAGGAAAGGGAAAAGAACGCAAAGCAAAAGGAACTTGAAGCCACAAGGAAAAAAAGATTCAACACTGAAAAATGTACCGTAAGTCAAGTAAAGCCACAGCATTTAGCCAAGATCTTTACATTATATGTATTACTAAATATTCATACTCTATAGCTCCATAAGATTAATGAATCTTTTTTTAAAAAAAAAAAAATTTGTACTACTAAAACAGTGCCATTCACTGAGATTAACATTGGAGATAACTATTCCGACAGCAAATTGAAAGATAATTGGATTTTGGCACGGGGGAAACAGGGAGAAGACAAGCAGCGCTGGCCTGGCTAAACTTGTTTCTTCACTGTCCATCTAGCAGGTTGGTAGAGACACAAAGGAAAAGACCAAAGTGCTTAAGGAGACAACTATCGCGAGGTCGGCGTCGGGGGGTCGGGAGGGGTTAAGCAGCATTGAGCTAAACTTTCTTCAGAGCCGTCCCCCTGGTAGGTTTTTGGAAAACACAGAGGAAACCCGAAGTATTTTCGTTGGGAGGGAGCGACTCAAGGAGAAGCTATCACAAGTTTGTGTTGGCATAATCAAATGAAGTGCAAAGCACAATACGAGAAGAACCAGAAATGTCGGACAACTGGAACCTTCGAAGGGTTGCCCTCCGAGTGTGAATATGAATCTCTGAGTAGCGGAGATGAGGCTCGGGAGACCAGCAATCGCAAAAAGTATAGAAAAAAGGGGCTGAGCGGTCGTTGGTGAGAACATCTTTCGAGAGGGGAAAAAACGGGCTCAAGGCCTCACAAAACGGTGCATCATGAACTAAATCAATAGATGCGAGAGAATGAACAGCGACATTGGTGATTTTTTTCGTCTTTGGACAAAGGAGGAGGCACTGTGAACTCAAAGGTATACCCCCGAGGGTTGTAGGAGGAAAGGTTGCAGCTAGTTACACATACATAGTCATAGTAACATTAGCGGATGATATTAACCCTTGTAGATCTTGCCATTTTTAGTCCTCAGTACATATATAGTTAACAATGATACGACTAACTAACTCTATCTTATCTTCTCGTCTTTCTTATATGTGTCTAATAACTATGAATATATTGAACTAATAATACCAACGATTTATTCTCACAATCAACAAGTCATTATCTCAAACCCGTGAATCAAAATCATGGTACACTCTCTTTCTGAGGTGATCAGGTGAACGTCGTGACACATACCAGATTATATAGATTATTGCCACAATAGAGAGACAGAAAATTATCTGACTTGTGCGTGCGAAAGCAAATTTTGCGTAGTCATCATCCGAGTTGTCTGAAGAGTTCTTGTACTCAAGTCGAAGGTAGCTATCGGCAAAGGCATTCTGGCCAACTTGAAATGCAGCCAACAAAAGGGAAGTGACAAGAAACCAAAAACCTGCTTGTTCATTTCGCAATTCTCTCTTCCTATTCCAATCCCCACTGCGTACAAGAAGATATCCACCATATGCTTCGAAATAATGGATGTTGAGCCTATCTAGATCTAAAACACCATAGTCCCATCGGGTATTGCGGTAATCAACCTTGATGTTGTTGAGAGCTTTCGATAATTTGTCCCACTTCACCCAGGATGGTTCTTCCCAAAGACTATCAAGAAGATTGAATTCTTGAGCAATATGAAAATCTTTTTCGGTGCGAATAAGAAAATTCCACGACTGAAGATGTCCCATTACATACTTGAAGAATCGAGTTTTGTCATCAGGCCTAAATGGAAAATGTGAGCCGTTGGCTCTTTGATCGAGCGAGATCTGCCAAAAACTGACGGAAGATAAGAGCGCAGGGAACGGCTTGATGCGAAGTTTTTCATCAGACGCTACAAGATGGTGCAAGACATGATCAGTACGCTCGACTTTGTAGCCCGCCATCGAATAATCAGACAGAGACATAATTTCTTTTCTTCGTTCCCAGTGGGTTTTTCTCAAGACGAAGAGATAACGTTTCTCCAATACTACGTCCGTTTTGTGAGTCGAGAAGTGGCTTTCGAAGTAATATTTCAGCGCTTCGTTTGTGACGGGGAGCGAGGTGTCGCCAGGTATATGATCTAGTATTTTATCTTCATCATCATCTCGCGTGAGTCTTGGAACTGGGTTAGATGCCTTGTTAACAGGCGCAATCATAGTGAGCGTAAAGTTGCAAAATTGGGTGCCATTTTCGAATGGAGTTCCCTGGTTGATTGAGAGTTGTTCCTCATCGGAGGTACAGAGGTATTGAGATTCAAGATCGGCCATGTTTTATAGAGCGGTGCTTGAAGATGAATAGAACAACTCTGTAAAAGTAGTGGGAGCATAAAAAGAAAATATATTGTTGATACAACAGAAGACTATGATATATTTGTTATGAAGTTCTTCAAGGTTGATCACGATATATGGTATCTGTATCGATAGTTTGGGTAGCGATGCATACATATATGATATGTTACACACAACTGACCTATGAGAGTGTCTTTTCAAGGTACTTTATGTGAACTTTTGGGGATATGACGTGCCACCCATGAGCATGGCCATACCAGGCTTTAGAAAAGTGCGTATTAAGCGATGTTTAAAATGTAGGGCTTAGGCAGCATTTACTATGTAGGAGAGCCTAAGGCTATTTTTTCGTAAGGTGATGATCCTATTCGACTCCAGGCGAGGCCGTGTTTTCTAGCACCAATTTTCTATGTTCCTAATATCCAGGACTGCTCAGACTAGTTT
Source organism: Davidsoniella neocaledoniae (assembly GCA_009806295.1). Taxonomy (NCBI): domain Eukaryota; kingdom Fungi; phylum Ascomycota; class Sordariomycetes; order Microascales; family Ceratocystidaceae; genus Davidsoniella; species Davidsoniella neocaledoniae. The sequence goes on along the minus strand of RHDR01000011.1, from coordinate 49,634 downwards.
AGCATCCATCCCTTTTACAGTAGCAACACCTACATCTCCTATAAAGCAAAACAAAAAGAAAAGAAAACCAAAATATAAATACTAATAAAAACAAAGGTCAAAAAAGAGAGATTTCCATGATCCTCAACCCTGCTCTCTCTGCAGTAGCTGTGCTTATTTTTGTACCTTTTTTTTGCCAGTGTTCTTCTGCCTTTCATGGTCATGAGTAGTTTTTTGGTGAATACTCTGCCTTAAGGCTTCAGCCTTTTGCGACGGGTCCAGATTTTTTTTGTTTTCGTAAGGTATACAGCTGAGGTTAAAACAAGCCTCCATATAAGCATAAATAGTGAATTTGAATAACTACATAACAACCTAACTTATTCATAATGTGTTTTTAAACCCTACAAAAGCAATTGCTAGATAAGCCGTAGTTTTCCGCGGAACTTCGCTCGCGCCAAAATCCAAGGCTTCTCGGTCCCGCTTTTATTAAACGACCGGCCACTCAATATCAATGACAACTTATATAGTCGGAAGGGCGTGACAAGGCGCGAAGGGCGTAGAGACATTGAATTGACAACTGATCCATTTATTCATCAGATCCTATTTTGTGCTACGTTGTTACGTTGATCCCTTCAACTGCCGGCGCAACTGCGAAACTGTTGAGATTAGCCGCGATCTTTGAACATTGCCGTCTGCAGCCAAGACAATCGATTTATCGCGGGGAGAAATTGTAAGCTAAGCGCGGGGTTGCGACGATAAGTTGACTATCTAGACGCAAGACAACTGTCTATAAGACCATATAGATCGCCAATCTTAGATATAGACGGTTGACTTATATGCCACAGCCTCATATTACATGACTTGCCAAACCCGCCAACTCTTAATTCAACACTATACCATCTCGCTTTTTTCTTGGTTACCCTACCTAATGGCCAACCTTCTCCTCGTACGGGGCGTACAGCCCTATCAAGTGTCTCTCAAGGATGGTTCTGAAGCTACGCTATTTCCATTTGCCAGTGCTGCCGACGTTCCGGAAAATCTCATGCTCTTTCTGCAGAAGTTACTAAACCACGAAATTGTCAATGGAGAGACCTATCCTATGTCTGTTCCCTTTGATCGCGAGGGGTTTGCCGCGTACTGGTTTGCCAGCTTCAACGGTGTCATGCTTCGGGGCAAGATTGAAACGACAGAGCAGATTACGGCCCTAGGCAACACTTTATCCAATGCATGCCTGGGGAGCTTCTACATAAAGCCCAACTACCCCGGACATAGTAACCATATTTGCAATGGTGCTTTCTTGGTCAATACCCTAATTCGCAACCAGGGCGTGGGCAAGCACCTTGGGCAGGCTTACATGAAGTGGGCGCCAGTTCTAGGCTACACAAACTCTGTGTTCAATCTTGTCTACGAATCGAACCGTGCTTCTTGTCGACTTTGGGAGTCCCTAGGCTTCAAACGCATTGGCCGGATACCACGGGCTCGCTACCTTAAAGGCCAAGATGAGCCAGTTGACGCCATCATGTTCGGCTATGATTTCCTTGAAAACAAAACCGAGTCAGAGGCCGTCGATGAGAAATCGGGGGTAGTTCCTCAGGGTCACGATCCTCGTCTATGGCGCACCAAGTTCTTTCTCTCTAACCGTGAATACCCCCCTGGCGTCAACGTGCGTGAAAAGAGCGCTTTACGCACGTCAGCGGGTTCTTATAAGCTTATCGACAAGGTGTTGTACAAGGTTGGGAAGTTGGATGGAAATGAGACCTTGAAGAAGGTCATTATCAAGTTCAGTGACCAGTTTGAAATTGCTACGCAAGAACACGCGGTTGCGCACTCGGGCATCAACAAGACCACATCGGCAATCGCCGCTAAGTATCATTGGGGCACTATCAAAGATACTGTGGCAAATGTCATTGAGAAGTGCGAGCAGTGCAGCCAGAATGTCAGTGTTGATTGTAACTCACCCCCTATTCCCCTGAAACTACTGATTTCGAAAGAGTAGACATGCTAACATTCTGAAAACATCATAGCCGAGGTCGAAGAAGAGGACTAATGACATATATCAAAGTTCTCTTATCAAAGATTCCGAGGGAAAATCCCCGGTGCGGCGAACTCGGAGTAGACACGGTGCGGGTGAGCCGTATCTTAGTGGCTCTAGTTGTGCCCCATCGCCGGAAATAAGTCCCGTGCCACCACCAGGACCCGGTCTGCTTATATATGATCCAGAAATGTGTGCTGTACCTCCGTCATCGAATATCTATCCGTGTGCCTCTAGCATAAATCACACTGGGAAATCGATTCACCGAACTCGGACAGGCCCAGCAGACTTCGTTGAGAGCCAAGTAGCGGAAGTTCTGTCACAGGCAAATATACACGGCCTACCTCATCCACTGTATCAACATACAGAGATAGAGTCGGAGTGCAAAACATCTAGTGCAGATAGCTTGAGATCAGAGGAAGACAATAGGAAAAGGATGGGCAGGTAATGATTGAAAGATAATAGGGTGGGTTTTCTACAGCAGTTTTGTGTATTAGTTGCGCATGTTAGTGGTATTTAGCGTAAAGGTGTCATAATATTGAATTTGTTAGCAAAATTAAAGAATTTTTGCATTCGAGTGATCGGCTGCAATTTGTAGTATGTTGTAATTATGTTCCTGGGTATTATTGAACCGCAGCGACTACTATGTTATCAACAAAAAAGCAGACTAACTACCTTGCCGAAATCCATGCCATTCTCACAGTAGTCGTGAGAAAATACTATTACAAAAAGCCAAGAAGATGATCTATTTAAGTATGAATTCCCCGCCGATGTTCCCATTGTTATTTTTATATTTGAACCGACGATTATCTTCATTGCAATGTCAAGTCATTCTCCTTCGCCCTATCTCTTCCTACCATCTCGGCTCACTGTTGCTTACCGCATGGGCATACCACGGCCACGGAGCGCTCTCTGAGCAGCACCTGGAGGCAGGGGCTTGTTAGGGGCCTGAGGAGTCTTGCTCTCCTCGTTCTGGATGGTCTCATCGACACTGAGAATGAGGCAGCTGGCCTCGGTAGCAGCCTGAAGGGCATTGATTTTGACTAGGGCAGGCTCCCAGACAAAGCGCTCCATCATGTTGGCAACACCTTCGTTGATGAAGTCGACACCAGCCCACGTGTTGCCCTTACGATGTTCAACACGCAGCTGATTCAAGACATCAGTGGCGTCAAAGCCGGCATTATCGCACAACTGGCGAGGAATAACCTCGAGGGCCTTAGCAAATGACTTGATGATTGCTTGTTGCTTGTTTGTGACGTTCTTGTCGGCGTAGTTGTGCAGGTAGGCAGACACTTCCATCTCGATAGCACCACCGCCACCAACGATGGTGCGGTTCTTGATAGCACGCTTGACAATCATAATGGCGTCGTGTAGTGAACGGTCAACTTCAGCAATGAACTGCTCAGCACCACCACGTAGCACTAGAGTGCAGGTCTTGGCCTCGGGGCAATCTTCGAAGAAATTGAAGCGCTCACCACCGATTTGGCGTTCCTCGAAGCGGCCGCAAGTACCCAAGTGCTCAGCCAAGATGTCAGAGCACGTGCTCTGGACAGTAGCACCAGTGGCTTGTACCACACGCTCCATATCATCAGCAGCAACACGGCCAGCGCAGAAGATGTCACGGTCAGCAAAGAACTGAGTAGCCAGATCGCCAATAGGAAGCTTTGACAAGACAACCTTAGCGCCAGTTTTGTGAATAGCATCCAGCTTCTGGAAAATGATTTGCCACTCGGCGTCGACAATAGCCTGGTATTCGGAAACGTGTTCGACGCGAACTTCGGCGTTGTCCTTCTCTGCCTTGAGCTCTAGTTCAACGTTCAAGCAGACGATCTTGGGCTTCTCGAAAGACTTAGGTTGCTGTTCAAAACCGGCATAAGCAAAGGTCTTCTTGAAGGCGACACCGTTAACAAAGATGGAATCAGTTAGAGAACCGCCAGGAATCTTCTTAACACCAATGAGCTTTTCGTTTAGTTCGTCTTGGTCTAGGGATAGTACGGCGTCGACGACCACTATTAAGCGTTGTTGATCATCAGTACAAAATTGCATGTGATATCGAATAGTCTAGAATAGAAACTTACTCTTGGTAAAGAATTCAGTGTTACGCTTGATCAGCTTACTAGTCATGGCAGTCCCAGCAAGCTTCTCAAGGGTATCTCTGTGGTTGGCCTCGTTGGCAGGAACGGCGATCTCCTTGATCTTGTTAACAGCCATAGATGATGCCCTCCGTAGAGCCTTGATGATGATCTGAGTGCTGACATCCTGTTCAACATGCTCCTTGATCTCTTTGAGGATCTCTCCAGCAAGGACGACAACAGAAGTAGTACCGTCGCCAACCTCGGCATCTTGGGATCGTGCAATATCAACGAGAATTCTGGCGGCAGGGTGGACAATATCGAGCAGCTAGTGCTACAAGTTAGTATTTGTTTATGTGGGGGTCAAGTCGCTACTTTGGGTTCGTAAAAGGTACGCCGTAGTATCGTGGTTAGATTGGGTGTATGCACCTTCATAACTGTCGCGCCATCGTTGGTGATAGTCTGTCTACCGTTCTCGTCGACCATGAGAAGATCACCACCATAGGGACCCAGTGTGGGTTTTATGGTGCCCTGTACAGCCAGGCAAGCATTGATGTTGGAAACGATCTGACCGCGGCCCTGGGAGGCATCGGTGCCTGCATGATAACAAAAAAATGTGTCAGTAGATTGGTCATAGGAGCCTGTATTGAGCGCATTCGAGGTGAAGCTTTTTTTTCTGCGGTGCTCAGCCTTGCCAGCGTTTGTTTGATATTGACAGCCAGGGGCACTCGCAAGGCCATACACTGATGGCGGGGTAGAAAAACATACCCTCCTTGAGGACGATAATGGTGGGAGTTTGACCACCGAACGACATTATAGGCAGAACTTCCAAGAAACAAAAATGATACAATTAGATAAAGTGTGTAAGCTCAACAAAGCAAAAAGAAGGGAACAAACAAAAAGCCAACAACAGTTAGCTGCTAGTAGGAAGAAAAAAAGGAGACTCTTGATATCAAAAGCGGTGACACGCCGGGAAAAGGAAGACGTGAATCTTAGAGGTGTTCAGAACTTGATTCTCAGTGGAGCCGTTCACTAAATGTGGGCACTTCGACCAGTAAGCTAGCAAGCACGCAGTGAAAAATAAAAGCTGGCAGAATTCTAGCTTCCAATGGGTTACTAGAGCCTTCTAATGTCTCGGTGTGACTGACCGCCTAGCTCACCGATATCTTATGTTCACCGAAAAGGAGGGGTCATTCATGGCATTAACTAGCATTTTCAGAATGAAAACATAACCTTTGTGTCCTTTGTGTTGCTTACTCACTCCAAAACAGCTAACACTAGCTTACCCGATCGTCTCACCTACAGTGAATACAACCGCCAACTTTCTCTAAGTGCCGGCTATATAAAGCCGCTGAAGTGGCTCACTAGTCACTATCTATAACACTTTTATACAATGTAAATATTCCGCCTACAATGTACTACTATCTGTAGGTATATGCTACCGGGCTAGAGGTGGTATGTGCGCATGCGCCAGATGGAATTGATTGGATTGGCGCACAGGAATGAGATGGGCATGAAAATGCAGTTTCTTCCTCTGAGGCCAGCGTCGTTCTCGTCAGGCTTTTCTTTGGGCTTTTCGCCTATGACGTTACAGGCCCCAAGTTCCTCGCCTTTCCTGTGCGCTATTTTTTTTATCTTTTCAATCTTGTTCATATCTCCAATGCAAGGCTCTACGCCCTACACCTGCTATCGGCGTTTCCATATTGCAGTAACACGTCGGTTTATGCGCAATAAATTCCGATTTTCTTTGATATCTCTATCTCTGTACTTGGGACAGCGCCTCTGCCTTGTCTGATTGTGAATCTCGTGTTGCACTCTATTTCGTGATATCATTGGTTTTTCCATAGGGTTTATCGCTAGTCAATATGGACATATTCCGAACTAAAGAGCGCCCCGCGCAGCCGCCGCCAACACAGCGTGATTCTTATCCTAGCCCCAATATCGCCAATACTTCTAAACCACGCGGGGAACCCTGGTTTCTTAGAAACAGTGACTATTGGTAAGCTAGACCCTATCAATAACAATGTAATAGTTCTGAGTTTTACATCACAACTTACAGAGACACTGTATTGCAGTGATAGTCTCACAATTACAAACCATGCATTAACATAATCAACCCATGAATAGCTACTACAAAGTCGCTCAGGAGGCTTGTAAAGACTGCAAAAAGAAAGTTCTACAACTTCGCTTGACAGCTGAAGAAACCAAGCTCCTACTGTCTATTCCTCCCAACCTAGATATAGCCACGGACCAACTCAGGCAGATTTTTGATGACAAAGAGAAGAACAAGCAGCGTTATGGAGGACGGCAGTCAACACGTTCCCGTGAGTTTTCAAGTAAATTCACCGAGGCTTTAGGTAAGATATATGGTATTGCTATGTTGTTTGCTCCGTTGGGCAAAGACTTCAATATCATCATTGGCATGATGATTGTCATATACCGGGTATGTTTTTATACTTGCTGTTGATTGATATATGTACCTATCGTGCTTACTGATGTGTCATTTAGGCTGTTGTGACAAGGAGAGATCGCGAAGAAGCTCTTCTAGTTCAGATCGATGCCCTCCTTCCCAAAATCCCCGCAGGCAGCCACTATCAACAGATGATACCAAGCAATGCGTGCAAGAAAGCTGTCGCTCGACTGTTTGTCAACATTCTTGACTTTGTAGAGTCTCTATTCCTTCATTTCCGCGCTACAAAGCCTGGGAAACTCATGGAGGCGCTCTTATCTTGTGCCGCCGATGACTTCGACGAGGGCATCGAGGATATTCAAGAGGGTGCAGTAGGGCTTAAGGAAGCTGCTTCTAGCAGTAGCCCTCCACCCGATGCTGATTCTAGCGGAAGCATGCGCTCTATGATGCACATCTTGCACGCATTTGAGAAGACAACTCAAACATTGACAGCCTCACTAGAAACTCTTGATGCAAGAGTGACTACCATTGAGAACCAAACCAACCGTAAGTAGACATCTTGCTTGCTAGGTTAAACGATAGGGATTTGCTAACACTGTTGTATAGAGGTTCACAAATTCACCATGGCTCAAAATGCCCAAGCATTGAAAGTGGCGACTATGTCTCACCCCCTAGATGTATACTGGGATCCTGAAGAGTGTCTCCAGCGTGTCAGTACACACGGGCTTCCCCAAATGACCAACACCAATTGGGACGCTCATGGCATCTTAGAATCGATCAGCGAGTGGCGCGATATTCCTCAAGTTCCACTCCTCTGGCTTGCCGGACAGTCTAACCCCAACGAGACCTGGGTTACCCAGTTCTCAGTTGATGCCGTCGGGGCACTGGGTCTTTACAAGATCCCATGTTTCTATGTCCTTTGTTCTGACGTCATAGCTTGTCAACTTCATCTTTCTGGAACTCGTGTTCTACGCAATTTGATTTGCCAGATATTTGAGCAGAAGCCAGAACTTCCATTCCAAAATCCAGCCTTCTTCTCTTCTGACCGCATTCAAAGGGCTATATCGTTTCCAGTCCTCTGGCATATTTTTGAAAAGCTCATTGAAGCCATGGCAAACGAAGATGTTTTCATAATCATCGACCGTGCTGAGATGATTCAACCCGATGAGATGACAAATACCAATGTTGATTTTCTCTCTCACTTGATTCATCTCACATCGAGATTCCCAACGCTTCGGGTCATCATCACAAGCATGTTTGAACCGCCGCTAGAGGTGATGGCTTTCCAGCAGAATGATCTTATTGACCTTCTCTACATTGATATGAATCGTCCCCGTTTGATGTGAAGTGTAAAGTGGTTGATAATAGATTTTTTGAATTAAAATCTAGGGGATGTTAGTTGGTAATATAGAATTATTTATTTATTTATCATTTTACGTCTTTATGTGGATCACGTAGATCTAACCCTAGTGGATCGTTAGATGTCGAATAACCCTGATGGCATTCGAAGATCCCCATAATGGAGGTCCTAACTTAAAAATGGAAAAAAAACAGAAAACAAGAACAAATTTCGGCATGGGGGAAGCAGAGGAGAAGACAAGCAGCGCTATCCTGGCTATACTTGTTTCTTCACTGTCCATCTAGAAGGTTGGTAGAGACACAAAGGAAAAGTCCAAAGTGCTCAAGGAGACAACTATCGCGAGGTCGGCGTCGGGGGGATAAAGCAACATTGAGCTAAACTTTCTTCACAGCCGTCTCCGTAATAGAATTATATTTTGGTACGAGAGGAAAAAAAAACGTGTATATCAAAGTGAGCGGCTATTTTTTCAGATGAGTTTATTAGGGTTACCAAGATGGAAAGTTGTTTGACAAAAAGAAGAAAGATTTTGAATATGATGTGAAGTCACTTTGAGACACGACCAAGCAGGGACTCGAACCCTGAGTCTTCGCCAAGCTCTCGAATCAACCGGAAGACAACGCGCTACCATTGCGCCACTCAGCCAATCAGAACTCTAGATTTAAACCCGCTAACGGCTGACATAAGCATATATATTTTTTAAAATTTAAAATTTTATATATTTTATTTATTTCCAGCGTCGTATGATCTTAGTGATTTAGGTAGACGTTAAATATAATCAAATCAAATCAAATATATTTAGTAGTTTTTCGAAGGTTAATTTTCTGTCGTATATCAACATAAAAAAACATAAGCACAATGTCAATGAGAAATAAAATAGCTTTCAGTAAAATCATAGACATCAAAGAATAAATATAGATATGTAGATAGAGCGTAATCGACAAGACCTGGAACTTAAGAGCGATCGGAGGCTTTTTGACAATTGTCACTTTCATGATTCCTTCGGGCTCATATAGCATGCCGACAACTATGTACAGATACAGATACGTCGGACCACTGAAGTTCCCGCTTGGGGTCATCTGACAGCTGCATGGCAGCTGACGACAGTGAAGCAGGAGTGGTAGCCCGCCGTTTGCTTGGTGATTTGTTAGTCGAAGAAAACTAGGCACATCACAGCACGCTATGTGATATATCGATATTTTGATAAGGCTTATACTTTAGAAAAGTTCTCTTTGTATTTGATCTTGAATGATGTTTTGTTTCTAGTCGAAGCCGCACGGTTTTTTTTTAATATTTCAAGCTAAAAAAATTGCTGCAATTGATATACTTAAAACCTCCGATATCTTACATGGAAGCTGTTAGGGCGAGATATCAATGTGTTCTTGCCTCAAACATGGGATGCTGCCTAGGAAGGTTTACAGTTAAAGCCTCCGATTGACACAGAAGCAATTGCTGTTTCCACCAAATCCGAAAGGCTGAAATCTATGCTTCTGTAGTCGCATTGAGCCTATGATTCGCGATATAGCTCAGGAGTGTTTTCACACCCAAATGTCTCTGTGTCTCTTTTTTCCTCCTGGATCAGTTACTTGATTTTCATAGTTTTCTTCGTTCTTTTACCAATCGAGTTGTTCTATCTATCATATGGCTGACTATCCTTCGGTCCACAGAACACTCCAATAACACGTTAAAGCAAAACTATACTGGCACTTCCTGGTCCACATACAGTGTCTACAAGGCTCATTGCCATCTGACATCGCCTACCAGCTCTGTTCCATCTTCATACACATCTTTCTGATCACAGACTCTTCGCTTATATTGCACTATCCATTAATTTTCCCATATCAAGATGCTTGTCGCAGAAACACAACCTGTGCCCATAGCTCCGCATCCGAACCAGCGACGGTCAGCATGTGAACGCTGTCGTCGGCAAAAGCTACGGTGCTCGCGGCAAAATTCGCCGGATCTGAATCGTTGTCAGCGCTGTGCACGTCTTGGGTTTGAATGTCTTGAAGGCCGCCAGCGTAAAATCGGCCGTCCATCGCGCCGTGAAGCCTCCGGTCTTACACCACCCACTGAGCCACCTGTAACTGTTTCTACTCCTACTTCTACCTTTACTTCTGCTTTCACTTCTGCTTTTGCTTCCGGCCCTGAACTTAACTCTAAGTCAACGTCGCCTGTGTTGACGCCACCTTCTTCTGCCGATTCAGGCGAAAAGGCCGCATCCCGCGCCCACTTCGATTCCTTAAATCTCGGCATCAACTTAGAGACTTCTGGAGTGACATCGGCGGCTGAAGCATCAAATCACTCACATTCAGGCACTAGTGCCCGTAAACGACAGGGCCAAGTCACTGAGGTGGATTATATGCCTACTAGCCATGCTTCTTCCCATATGCCCCTTCTGGCATCCACAGCTTCACAAATGGCTGCAGCCGTGGGACTTGGGGTTCAACCGGAAGCTTTTGGTGTGACCTTGAACGGAGGCGGCTTTTCACACGGCAATCCGCTCCAATCAACGCACTGCTCACAATCAAGACCTGAAGCCACAATCTCTAGCGCAATATCTTCTGATGCCACCCATAACTCTGCTAGTAATGGGAGCAATACAACTGCCAGTAGCAACAACTGCCAAAATCCCGACGGACTGGCTCATGGGGGTCCCATATGCGGACAAAATCCTGATCCGCTCATGATTGATCCTGGCTTGGAGTCGTCATTGCTCGACTTTGACACTTGTACAGAGTTCATGTCTTGGTCTCAGACTAATACCACCACCAATACTACTACCAACAACAACAATAACACCAGCTCTTTTCCGAGTATACATCAACAGACACAGCAGGGACAGCAGGGACAGCAACGCCAACAGCAGGAGATACCTATTGGTATACACTTCCATAATATTCCCAACTTGTACATACCCTTCAGTGTATCTTATGCTAGTGCCATGAACAACCAGCCATCATCAGCAATGACAACGCCACACAAAAACCTCTACCGTTCTCGATATGGTGACAAAGACATCTTGAAAAGCCTATCATGTATCAACATGGATTTTCATGAAACTCTCGATTTGATACTAAAGCACAAGATATCATCGAAATGGACCATTTCGTATGTCTCGATTCACCGCTTACTGTTGATAATACAATAATGATAGAGCGTGGGATGATTTCCATTCAAGAATTCCTTCACACTCTTGTTAGGCTGCAAAGGTTGCTTTATGGTTCTATGGATCCCAAAAACCCCGGCATGCTTTTTCATGATATATTTCCCAAGTCTACCGGCCCAACTAATCTCAATCCTCTCCTTGCTCGAGTTCAGTGGACTGTCTTCGAATCGAATTCGACGTCTTCGAGTGACTCTGACGGACTTTCTGAACCAGGTTCCAAAGCCTCAACTCCCCACAAGACTCTTGATACAGCAACGTCTCTGACTGTGATCAGCTGCTATTCCCAGTCAGTAACCTTCTTAGAAATTCTGCTCTACCACCTCACTTATGCCCTCAAGCATATCGGTAATCGACCACTGTGTGCAATTCCAGGGCTGAAATTCGGTGCTGTGCCGCTTTGCGATGCTGTGGTGCAGGGAGCTATGTTCTCACAGCTTGTTACGCACTTGCTGGACCGCATAGACAACATATTAGGTGTGCCTCTCACAGATCCCACATTCACACCCGTAGTGAATCGTGAAAGGGGCTTATTTACTACCATGCAGCTGAAAATGCTATGGCTCGAGCTGGAGTCAACTCACCCCGAGTGGAGTTCTCGCTCATCTGAGCTAAAAAAGGATCTAGTAACGATGAAAAATATCCTGCACAGTATGTCTATCAGCTAATAAACAAACCTCTCGGGTTATTTCCGCTCACATTAAACCACACCATGGATAGTCTTATTGTGTAACAATCGAGATCTAGGAATCTCCCAAGTTCATGTAAAATTATAGGGTATATCTAAAGTACGGATTTTCCTTATCAGTCAAGTCACTAAACGCTAGCTTTGCGCGTTCCTCTGCATTGTCTGGAATCTTTTGCTTCTGGATATTCGCCCGTCTAAGTGTGATAAACAGTATTGTAGACGCCATTATGCAGACACAGTAGCTTTAAGGGTATCGTAATCCTAGTGTTAGCTAGATGTTCCATCCGGAAGGATTCAGGGCTGATATTCTCACCAAATGATAAGGCCAAGCCATAGTTCCGGATAGTGACGAACTTTGGACTCAGATTTGACCAGTTGAGGGCCAACAATATTACCTAATCGTAAATGAATCAATTAGTAGACCATAAGATGATTTTATTCCCCGGAAAAGAAAACATACCAACGCAATAAGCAATAAAGATAGTAGCAGCCATAAAGCTCTTCTTGGTATGGCCTGCAACATTCGACATGCCAACAGTAATTATCGACGAGACAGTTCCACCGAAAAATCCTGTTATACTATAGCCGATAATGGGTAGAGCTGCATAGTGACTCCATGAACTGCGCCATATTATAGCACAACCGGCCATTACTGGCAAACAAGTCAAGATGAGCATGATAATGCGGATGTTTTTGAATTTTGCACCGAGATATCCGGTTGAAATAATAACTATAAAGCATAGTGCTCCAAGAGGAAACTGAAAGAGGATCGAATCTAGGGTTGACCAGCCAAATGTCGAGACTATGAGAGGGCCAAATCCAGAAACAGCTCCATTAATAGTATACCTACGGTAGCTTAAGTTAGATCATGCATACATACCATCAATCTGTTCTTCTAGATACTTTGGTTCTTGTTACTTACGCAGAAGCCATCATGACAAATATCAGCCATGTTTTGACATCTAGAAGAGCCTCTTTTAACTGGCCAATCTTGAATTCAGTGCATCTAACACCAGTCTGGCCATGCCTTAATCTTTCTACAGCAGCCTCTTTCTCCTTTGCGTTCAGGAACCATGCCTTATCTGGTGAACCTGGAAGAAAAAAGCAAGCAAACCCAAACATAAAGGTCAGGCTTCCAGCAAGTAAGTAGATGTACTGCCAAGACTTTAGGTCGCCCCCTTCAATCTGTGCAAAGCCATAGTTGAGCGCTCCGCCAATAATGGTGAAGAGTCCTGTGCTGCTGAACCACCAACTCTGGCGCAATGCCTGTTCTTCTTGAGTGTAGAATGACGATACAATGCACATGAAACCTGTAGGAATGATGCTCTCGACAAATCCTAGAAAAAAAACGCTGTACATATAGGCCTTGATGAGTAGTAACAGTCGCTGTCAACATGCATTCTAGAGACCACAAGATTACCGTGCCTCCTAGAATACGTCCCATATTGAAGCGTTGCAGAGCGTAAGTCAAAGGATATAAACCAGCTAGCATGCCGAAGTAGAACAAACTGGTGGCCCATGACAGCCGGTCTGTAGATACTACAGCAGGTGAAGTATTCGGCACTGTGACTTTGAGTTCTAGATCCGTTGTCATCCCGAATAAGGCAGCTGAGCCGAGAATAGCTTTATCGTAATATACTAGGCCATCTATGTAGAGATTTTATCAGACGAGTGCCTCGGAGAATATCCCGATAAGATGGCTTGACTTACAACCAGCCATCATGACGGGTATCAAGAACAAGTCTGTCTTCCGCCGGGCCAAAGTCGAAACTTTGGGATCAATGACACGCGGTACACTGCTAGTGAGACAATACGCTTCATTGTCTGTTCGTTTCTCAGCATCGTGGACAGCCATCATGGATTCCTGTAGGCTATAGAGAGCCTCGCTAATTATCCGATATAGAAATTGTTTGGATAAACTTCCAGGTTTTCTAATTTACAGCTCGGATAAATATCATGCCATGATGATAGACTTAGTGTGACTTTTATTATCCTTACAAGTCTTGTGTCATTTGCCCAAACAAAGGATTGCTACATAACATGCGCTACTTGCAGTAATACGACCCGGTATTTTTGAGTACAATTCTTCAATTTCCTTAGCTACTTCTTCAGGCTTAGCCGCATCGAGCCGTTCCCAAGCGTGCGATCTCGGTCCTATCCTTGTCCTTCAAAAGTTATTCCGTATTATTGTATAGGAACAAGCCGTCATTATAATGTTTGTACCCATTTTTCAACACAGCTGAAGTCACTTTCCAAACAGTTCCCGGGTGGTCAGTCATTGCCAGTACAAAAGATGTAGAGCATATCTCATGACTTTTTAGGGCTTGGCATCATATCTGAGAAGACTATGCAAATATCTATCCAGTACCTACCAAGGGCGGGGATTTAGGTGGTGTTTCTTGACATATAGTAAAAGTCAACAACAACTAGTCCAAAAGGTCACCGGCTCTCGGCACGGGGTTTTGTCTCCGGTGGTTCGCACGTGACTTTGTCCTTTATCCTAAGCCTATACTTTTTTTCTCCCTTTGACACATAGTCTGGTCAGTATTTCCTTGCACTCAATTTCTTGTTTGCCTTTTCTGTGATGGACATTTAAACTTGAGGAGATTAAGATTGCTTGGCTTTCTGTTACAGAATGTAGATGCATAAGGATTTTCACTAGAACTACACTAACATCATGCAAATAATTGCTGCTCGACATTCACTAAAAATAGAGTTGAAGATCAAAATTTCAGAAAACCACCTGAGATGTAACAAGAGATACTCCTTCGGCAATGATGAATTCGTGTTGTTTACAATGCTATACTACTATTAACTACAGAAAGTTTATGTTTTGTCTCTTATATGGAGTTGAACACGGCCACACTAGACATGGCAGTACCATCTGAGGCAAACATGCAGTTGTACTCGCATGAAGAGCCCAGGCCAGCGTTGTTAACCCATGCGGGCTCCCAGTAGAACAGACCAAGACCATTGCTGACACCGGCAACGATAGCAGCAACATCCTTAACCCACTCGGTCTGGCCATCAACGGAAATCGGGATGGAAGTAGTGTCCGAGGGGAACGCGAACTTGGGCGAAGTGCACGAAGTAGGCCAGTCAGTCTCGGCAACGATCAGGCCCTTACTGTATGTAGTAGCAAGGTCGTTGAGAGAGGTCTTGAGGTTGGCTAAAGTAGCCTCGGAGTTGTAGAAGGGGTAGTACGAGACACCGATGATATCGAAGTCGGAAGTAGTGAGAGGGCCCTCGCCAAGGACGGTGCTGTACCACCACTTTTGGGTCTCCGAGTTCCAGCCATTGTCTAGATGGATGGCAATCTGGGAGTCTTTGCCCAGGTTGGAGTCACGGATACCGGCCGACGCCGAGTGCAGCAGTTGCGCTAGGTTGTTGGGCTCGGTGCTGATCTTACCGGTGGGGAACAGCATGCCATTGGTGATTTCATTGCCAATGGAGATGATGGCGGGCGTGATGCCATTAGAGGCAAACTCGTTAGAGACCTCCTTAGTGTAATTGTACAACGTCGAGGTTAGGTCCGCAATGGCTTCAGGCCAACCGGAGGGAATGGCCTGGTTAGACGGATCAGCCCAGGTGTCGGAGAAGTGGAAGTCCAGGTACAGCTTCATGCCAGCAGCCTGAGCACGCTTGGCTAGCTTGATGTTGAAATCCAGATTGTAGTTGCCATCGCTAGGGTTGACCCAGAGACGCTGGCGCACAGTGTTGACACCGCTGTCGGCCAAGACAGTCTCGATGCTCTCGGTAGTACCACTAGTAGTCTTGTAGGTAACACCAGCGGCCTCCTCAACGGGGACCGAAGACCAATCGACGCCGCGGTAGGTTAGAGCACCTTGAACGGAAGACAGGCCACAGGCCAGAAGAATAGCAGCAGATCTAGACAGCATCTTGAAGTAAGTTGGTAGATGGTTGGTGATATGAAAGTTGAAATGAAATGGGTGGTAGAAAATGTGAATGAACGACAAGTCGTAATGTTAAAGAATGTAAATAAGGAAAGAAAAGAATGACTGGCTTACACCACAGACAGTTCAACTGACTGATTCTGACAAGAAAAGAAAAGAAGGGGAAGTGTTGGTGATGGTGATGGAGAAAGAAAGAGATCAGTGAATGCCGATTGGGGCGTTTAGCTTGCCTTTATGTAAAAGTGAACCTCGAGCTAGTAAACGAGGTTGCCCTTGAGCTCATCTACCCCGTTGATACTGGATTGTTACTACCTTCCGATAAGATCGCCTAGCTATTCTCCGGTATTGCTACGAGAAGTAGTTGTAGAAGCACGAACCACCATGCCATTTTTAGTCTGGCTTAGGACCGACAAGGCTCCATGTGCTTACTTTACCCGGGTACATTTGCTGTTTTGGAGTGCGGGCGAGCTTAAGGTAGGGGTTGGCAGTAGAATCTTATTCCATGATGTGCTAAGGTTGAGCTCATTTATGCATAGTCTGGAAGAACGCCGAAGATGTCCAGGTTTATTTTGGTGCCTAAGTGTTTGAACTACATATGTATGTACTAGCCGCAGCTAAAGTCTTGGGTCCTAGGAAACGCTTACAAACTAGGTAGTTCTTCAAGAGTTGGTGCTGCCAGGGGTTCATACCCCAAACTGTAAATCTCGTGTAATTTTAGATGAAACTTTACCTACCGCAGATTTTTCCGCTATGATACTTCGGCCCCTACGATGTCGAATGCTTTAAATCGAACGGTACAGGAAGCTTTCATAGGAAGCATACCGTTATGCCTAGCTCTCAACCCAGCAAAGATCACTGGTCATGATCCCATCTGTCTCATAAATCGGACCAACTTCTCTCGCGACTGTGATGTGGTCTATGATGACGAGTCGTCTGTTAGAGTGTGTTTCCAGAAGCACCGTCGATAGAAATTATAACAACACATTGGAAGTGATACTGCATCCATCAACCACAACCTAGCAGAGATCTCACGTCGCAACAAAACTTTGCTTCTACACCAAACTTGTGTATGTGTACATAGCTGGCTCGACATAGCATCCTACTGTCGGGTAAGAATGCGAAGGATCCCTTTTTTGCTGTTTTTAATACACTCTGATGCGTACCAATCGCAGGTCGAAAACAATCTCTTGACATCTTGGTGATAATACATTTCATGATATGTTGCACTGTGTTGTTGCAACTCTAATTTTAATGATCTACAGCTATGGGATATCCGAACTAAAGATACTACCAACCACAAAGAACCGATGTTCTCCATATACATAGGGTGCATATTCTGGCGCTTTGACTTTGGAATGTTCACTCTATACATACTATACCTCTCTTACTGGCTTTCTTTCTCGTAGGTCTACGTAGTATGGCCGCTAACTTAACCAAAGCAAACCCTGAACGCCCCAGAACCTGAAACTCAGTGGTACAAGTGTGCGCTTATTGTAAGCAAGTTATTTGTAGTTTGTCGTTGTTTGTGTCTTAGCGGCCTGTGCTGCCAGGTTTTTTCTTAAGTACATATCTCGAGTTTGGCTGGCCCTAAAGAGCAAGATTCTCGGGTTGAGCTGCTACTAAAGCCAACCGTCTATTGTATTCATTGTGGAGGCACGAGAGATCTACTAGTCCGTAAGCTTCAAATTGGTCCTCGGAGAAAAGAATAGTATGCAAACCGTTGATCCACCAATGCATCAATCTTGGTGCGCTAATCGCTAAGTAGACAGCAAGAATAAATTCCTTGGTTCAGTCGATGGCCCAATGAACAACTCCTTGTTGACTTCGCTTGGTATCTACTTACTATGTATCTATGGTTTAAACGCTGTCATTGTCACTGAAGGCTTCCTGTGTGCAATATGTTTTGTTTCAAAATGTTTCTTAGTTACATGTTAGGGTTATTATACGGCAATGTCCACAATTAGGGTTATCACAGATTACTATCCCAAATTGGAGCTCTTAGATATTCTCTAGACTAAAATGAAATCATCATCATCATCATCAACTATCCCGAATTGAAAATTGAAAGTGGTATGTAGTATGTAGTGTGAAATTAAGACTTGGGAACTTGAAACTATAATACTATTCCCTGTTTCCATTCTACATGTATATATATGAGTTAATATTTGTATAGCTGTTGAGCTTTCTCAGGGTGTTTCTTCGCCCGACTATTCAAGATGCGGTATTGGATATTGGCAATGATAGCACAGACAACAGCTACACTAGTAAGAGAAGCAATGACAGTCCAGCCACGCTTGTATACGGGAGAGTCATCAGAACGGAAAATTTGACTGCCAATTATACCGCTGCAATTCGCTGCCATGATCATCATTGCCAAAGAAACCGAACGTTCGCCGGCACTCTTTGCGTTAAGAGAAACCCATGAGACGTTGATAGGATCTGTGGAAGGAAAAGAGGAGAAAGTTAGTCAACGAAGTTGAAATGACATATCATAATTAAACTTACGCCATATGTAGCTAAAACCAATAGTTAAAACTAGGAGTGCAAAACGAGAGTCACGGTCTGATGTTGTCGCTAGGACACGATCACCGATGCTGAATCCCCAAGGTAAGATGAAGCCAATGAGAGTAAGCAGACCACGGTTTCCAAAGAGGTCACTAGGTTGTTGTTAATATGTGGTTTCCACAACAAAAGGATTAATGAGGAGACATACGCAAGTTGGCCCCATGTAACGTTGACAAAGAGCAGAATCCAGTAGCCAATAGACACCATAGCGTTAGACTTGAGTCGTCCAAATCCGTAGCCACTGACTAGTGTTGGAGCATACGAGCCAATCGTGGTAGCTGGAGCAAGGCCAGCAATGGTGGCTAAGATATGGGCAATGAGCTTCCAGTTGGTGACCTATGATATCAGTCAGTACATGATGCCTTAGAACTTGATAGCACTGAATAGCTTACAGCAGCCTTGAACTCTTCCTTCGACACAATGTTTCGGTTGTGAATTTTAGAGGGATCATCTCGAAGTACTCTTTGAACGAGAATCCCACGTTCACGAGCATTGAAGTATTGTATACCTATTAGTGAGACTGGGTTGCGAACATCCTTTGGGAAAGTCGAGATAAAGAATATGCCCACACAGATAGTGAACAAACCCTCAATCTAAGTAAATGATTAGTATATATCCGAGGCCTAAGTTGGCACAATGAATACATGACTTACTAAGAACATCCACTGCCAACCTGCAAGACCTGCAACTCCTCTCATATGAAGAATACCATATGCAATAAGGCCACCGGTGGCAGAAGAAAGCATATTACCGATGAAAAATATAGAGAACCGCTTGCTCGTCTCATCACGTTTGTACCACCTGGTAATAGTGAACAAGCTAGCCGGAATGAAACCGGCTTCACACAATCTATAAGAATCTTGTAAGTTGAACGTGCCTATATAGCATTACTTATGAGTGTTGGTGGGTAACGTACCCTAGAAGAAGACGTGTGGTTAAGAACGACGCATAGTTCTTCTGGAACATTTGGAAGGTAGCAACAAAGCCCCTAATCTTTCATTAGCTCTGTATTTCCACGTGAAAAGAAATGGATACATCGGATAGTTCATACCAGGAGACAATCTGACCGCCAAGCCAGTAAACAGGTCCTAGGTAGTAAAGTATCAAATTGCTTGGGATCTTTTGGATTATATTATTAGCACGTGGCACTCCTTTGGATATCGTATAATTGGAAAGTGGTATTGAATTCCTAATTCTCACCTCAAGTAGTACAATACCAACAGACAGAAGCTGTTGTCCGACATTGTATTGATTCTGTGTGATTCCGATATCTCTCAGGAAATAATCAGTCAGGGCATTTCCACTATGTATGGCCGTGTTAGCTAGTTATAATATATAGAGAAGCTTTATGCTATAGTTTGACCTACATGTTACTTCTATCCAATTGTAGAGCGTAAAATCCAAGCAGCAGTATAGGCATTACTAGCATATCGATTCTGATGACAGATGGTTAGCGTTATGTGGATCTATATTAAACTGTTGATAAACTTACTTGCGAACAAGCCTTTTCTCTTCATCCTCTGACCATTCTATATCAGTTTCGCCATGACTATTGCTGGTAGTGACCGTTTCGACGGCATGTTGAGGGCTTGCCTCCTTCTCTGAGATGGTAGACATATATTCAGCCTTAGTCTATGTGGTATCTTGAGGATGCGATGATCTGCAACTCTTTGTCCTGTTATAGGACAGAAAAAAGAAAAAAAAGTATAAGATAATGATGATAGTTACACGTGAGGTTACGCCACTGACGGTATAAAGACCATAAGGAGCAAAGACTATACATAAAACTGTAAAACGAAACATACGAGGCATATTGCAAGATCTAAACTGGATTCTAGGTATCTTATAAAGGATGTAATGTCAACAGACATGCGCGTACAGCGCTAATCACAGCTACGTTGATCGTCATGCCGATATCTAGCACGCTAACAACATACATACTGTTCATCGTATATTCTCTAGCAAGATTAGCATTGTTCCTGCTAAGATTCAATAGGAAGGTTGCGTAGTAGTGGAGATTAACAGGGGTCTTGGTACAGTATTGAATAGGTCGGATTACTTTACTACGATGTTACGCATATCAAGATGGTGCAATATAGTGATATCATTGCGAAACTAACACGGTGTAGTTGTACGCCGGGTATCATGTAGATTCACAGGCTTAGCAAAGATTCCTAAATCGCGAAATACCGACCACCACCAGTAGCCTAGAGAGTAGATGAGTATGATGTAAAATTTTTGGCCATTAGGGGATATTTTATCTATACTGTATAGACCATAGCTATATGTAGTTCCAAACAAATAGATTGATGGTATTGTCGATATAGCCGAAGCAGATCTGATATTCATGCCCCTGCTTGTTATTTGTGCAAATCTGATGTAAGAGATCATATACTGTCTCGCGATGCATAACTGGTCGAAGCATCGTCAGCTTATCAAAGCTTCAAGGCGAATGCTAAGATAGCAGGTTACCACTATGATACATGTACTTATAGACGGTGAAAAGCCGGTCCGTTTGTCGTCACAAATCAATAGTATTGTCTACTTCAAATGATACAACCAAGTCTCTCAATGGCCCAGGAACAGGCCGGCGACAAGCCATGTAATTGTGCATGGGAGCATTGCTGCCACTTCTAAATATCATATGTAAGTACTGTACTTGAAGCTATGAATTAGCTAAGAGCGCATTTGGCCGACGGATGATTTCCGTTGTAGGCGATTACTTCACTTGAAAAATGCCAAAAACTGCAGTATTATGGATATGTTGTAGAATGATGTAAGATCAAGTAGCGTTTGTGTTCGATTGCGAATCATCTAAGCGCATTTAAGTTCAGGGGATAACATACTATCAGGGCCGGGAAACTTAGGGTTTCATATCAATAGTTCGTATATAGGACGCGGTCGGATCGGGTTTCGCTGAAGCTTAAATTGCTCAGGTTTCCATTTAAAAAACAACCGGCGGCTCTTTGTTTCCTCTTTTACTTGCCTTTCCTTGCTTTACGACTTTTGAGAAGTTTTCGTTAGTGCAGTATTAGGTTATGTTGTGATGTTTATTGTGGATGACGATACCTCGATAATATCTCAACCGCGTCTAACAGCCAACCTTAAAAGTGGGGTCTTGACTTACTGAGTAGTCTCCCTGGGACAGCTTAGCTTTACGAATAGAAAGCTTCACCACCCTGCCATTCGTTTAATCTCGATTGTACTAAGCTTCGCAGTTGATTTCTGTAGCTTGCCAACACTCATCCTACGCCAACTACAGCACAACCTGCTTTTAGGCGTCCAACCTTTAGCAACACGAACGAATACAATGAAGGCCTCTTCAATCACAGCCGCGGCTCTTGTAGCTAGCACGGCAAGTGGGGCATCTCTCGGCTCCGATCCTCACCTTCAGGCCCCACTTCTCGGCACTACAACTTCCGTATCTAGAGGTACAAAACAACCAAACATCGTCGTGATCTTAGTCGACGATCAGGACAAAAAACTTGATTCACTCAAGTATATGCCAAGTGTCAAGAAGCATCTCACCGATCAAGGCACCTTCTACGAAAAGCATTTCTGCACAACCGCGATATGCTGCCCATCAAGAGTCTCGCTATGGACTGGAAAGCTCGCACATAACACTAATGTGACTGACGTTTCACCACCCTACGGTAAGATACTGCGTCCACTATTACATATGATGTGGTATTACATACTAAACTCCTCTAGGTGGATACCCAAAGTTTGTTGCTCGCGGCTTCAATGACGCCTACCTTCCAGTCTGGCTTCAGAATGCCGGGTATAACACTTATTACACTGGAAAGCTCTTCAACGCACATACTGTTGACAACTATAACTCACCATATCCTGCTGGATGGAATAGTACTGAGTTCTTACTTGATCCTTTCACTTATCAGTATCTAAACTCTACCTATCAACACAATCAAGATCCCCCAAAGAGCTACGAAGGCCAACACACAACAGACGTCATCACGGAGAAAGCATATGGCCTACTTGACGAGGCTAGCGCTAACAATCAGCCATTCTTTATTGGAATTGCGCCTATTGCACCACACAGCAATGTTGCTTTCACATACTACGACGACGGCTCACACACTTCAAAATTTACCGAGCCCATCCCAGCAGATCGCCACAAAGACTTATTTCCCGATGTGGTTGTTCCCAGGACCCCTAACTTCAATCCAGATGTACCCAGTGGTGCCAGTTGGATTCACAATCAAGAGAAGTTGTCAGACGAGAATATCGCATACAATGATCAATTCTACCGCCAACGACTCCGCTCTCTTCAGGGTGTTGACGAGCTTGTTGACGGACTTTTCGAGCGTTTGAAGTCCAAGGGCTTATTGGACAATACTTATATCATCTACACCAGCGACAATGGGTTCCACATCAGCCAACATCGCCTACAGCCCGGTAAAGAGTGTGGCTTTGAGGAGGATATCAATGTACCCTTGATCATCCGTGGGCCCGGAGTTCCAGTCAACACCACCACAAATCTCGTCACAACCCATATTGATTTAGCCCCGACGCTGTTACAGTTAGCAAAAGCCCCCCTACGAGACGACTTTGACGGCGAGAAATTTCCACTGTTATCTCTAGAGTTTACGGCTGCAGGCGACACCCGCCACGAACATGTCACAGTCGAATTTTGGGGCTCTGCTCTTTCTGAAGGCGACTTTCCATGGTCAAGCGGCGCTAGTAGTATCCAGAACAACACTTACAAGTCTGTCCGCATTGCAAGTACTGATGACCAGTATAACTTGTATTACTCGGTGTGGTGCGATGGGTCACTTCAGTTGTATGACATGGCTACTGATCCCTACCAGATAAACAACCTTCTTGACAGAAGAGACCAGGAGTCTATGACTCTACTTGGCCAGAGCCTTCATACGGTTGTCGAGAGGTTAGACTCATTGTTATTCGTTCTCAAGTCCTGCAAGGGAAAAACCTGCACTAAGCCATGGGAAGCTCTGCATCCACAGGGCAATGTGCAAAGACTTAGCGATGCTCTTAGCCCGCGGTTTAATGCATTCTACGCGGCCCAACCCAAAGTCAAATTTGATCATTGCGAACAGGGCTATATAATTTCAGCTGAAGGGCCCCAGTTTGAGACCGATAGCCTAATGTTCCGTGACGGCTCAGCGTGGGACAATTGGACATAGATATAATACATACACATATTAGAGCGAAGGGAAGAAACCCCAGAATATTCATGGAAAATATTCACAACATAGCGGTGATATTTTATGGTTTTAATGTAACAGTAACAACATGAAATTGCCAGACAAGCTTTTTTCCGGTCACTTGAATGACTTTGTTGGCCCCCAACACGGCATTTAACCGAAATCCAGTATGCATTTATTTATGACACATATGTAGTAGACTTATGTATATTCCACTGTATCCTGACTCGTTAACAAAATGAGCCCTCAACGAGCAAACATAGCACGTCCAACCACTTATAAGGGCCTGGTCTTCCAAAACAAGAAAGTTGTCATCAGTAAGCAAACACCCCGCGAAGCGCCGGAAGTAGGAATATTTTCTGTGTGCTTATCTATAGTATTATCTCTTGAGATAGTGGGCCAAAATATCACACGGTAGTGAATTAATCATCATTGTCATTAGCATTAGCGTGGTGTAGAATAAACGGGCCACCGATATATCGTCAACAGTATTGCGCCATACAATGGATTTCTCCGACCATCATCTTCCGCCATATATAGTTGTAATCCTACTAATTGAACTAACTTAGTTAACCTAATAGTCGCAGATCAAGAACTGCCGAAAAATATGGTTAATTTTTCACGTCTCAAATAAAAGGTTAAAGTAGTAGCGAGAGACGAGGAGATGACGAGCTGAACGTGATATATTGCAACAATATCAGGCCTACTATTATATGCCTACATGCAGATTTGCGGTCCTTTCAATACTTTATTTTTCTCTACAGAAATTCTGTCATTTGTCCAATCTCTTTTATTTCGAATTGTCAGAGCCAATCCCATAATTCCTCTTATTCGGTAGGGAAAAAAGTTTGTTTTGTTTTGTTCTCATTCTTCTATCTTCCTACATGTGCTTTGATCGTTGATTAGTTACTTATCCGAAAACAGCAAGTTTTCTAGTCGTTTACTTGTACACAGTTCCGAATTTTCCGAACAGCTTACTTTTTCTTTTTGTGTATTTTCATGGATACTCGTAAATACTGTTTTCTTTCAGCGATTTTTACGATTCTCATTGAAAAAGCCAAGATAGACGCTTTTTTTTTTGGCTTCGATTCAGTTTGTTTCATCACTAGCTTGCCCGAAACATCGCTTTTGCTATATTCGGGGGATCTTCGTTTCTTTAACGGCACAAGGCCAGCCTAGTAATCGACAATATTTTCTACTGAATCTCTCTCATCCAGACTGACTAAGAATTCACTTTCTTCCATATTATTCTTATCTAGAGTCCAAGAAGGAGACAGTTACAACGAGAGCTATCTTGAGCTATTTCACTTAAGCTATGGAAGCGTCAGAGCAGACGCCACTAGTCAGTGCTACTACCACTATTAGTAATGCATCATATAACAGCATTCCACCACCATCGACACCCTCATATACTCTGGATGAGGAAACCCGACCAGTTCCATATCAGACCATTGCGGGCGGTGAACGTTCTAACGATGATGAACTGGACAAGACACAACCTGTAGATCCACGAATAATACAGATTGTAATGGTCATGGTCCTTGGTAAGCAGACAATGATGCCCTTCATACCTCTATCTCAAATCCTTTGTACAAAGATTGGTTCGCTTCTTTAGATGGATTCAATTACTGATGACTGTCATATCTTTTTGTAGCTGTTTTTGTCTACAATGCTGACGGATCGCTTGTCTTTGCAACACACACTACTATTGCATCAGACTTCGATGCTCTTGAGTCATCAAGTTGGTTGTTTACAGCCTTTGGACTGGCAGGAGCTGCAACCCAAGTCATAGTGCGTATTAGCTGTACCAACCCTAAATCATGGACGGCTCTCTAACCCTATTTTCCAGTTCGGGAAACTTAGTGATATCTATGGGCGGAAGTCTATCATATTATTCTGCTATGTAGTATTTGCTCTTGGATGGTAAGTTACTTCTATTGTCAATGATCACATGTACTCTTGCTAACAAATATCTTAGTCTCATAATGTACGTAATCAACACTCTTACTACCACGGTCTTATTTTTGCCCAAGAAGAGCAGCAACTAACATCTAGTTGTAGAGGCTGTGCTTCATCAATAAGTGCCGTAATCTTTGGTCGTGTGATATGTGGATCAGTCGGTGCCGGAATGGGCCTCATTGTATCTATTCTTCTCACTGATGTTGTGCCAATACGAGATACAGCTGCTTGGAGGTCCTATATCAACATCGCAGCCACTGCTGGACGGTCTATCGGCGCACCACTCGGCGGCTGGATCACCGACGCAATAGGCTGGCGTTGGTCTTTCTTGGGCCAAGTACCATTGTTTATGCTTGCATTTGGTCTATGCTGGGTATATCTACCAGAAACAGAGGTGGTTTCTCATAAAATCTGCAGTGAAGGAGAAGAGTCCTCAGATGAGGAACCACTCCCCGTCATTACTAAATGGAGCAGACTAGATATTCCCGGCGCTACTCTTTTAGGACTTACTGTGCTGGCATTTTTGCTCCCCATACAAATCGGAGGGTCAGTTATTCCGTGGGATAGTGCTTGGATCCCCGCTTTGCTGGGTGCGAGTCTTGCGTTTCTGATGCTCTTCCTAATTGTCGAAAAGCGGTCTCCAGACCCTCTACTCCCGCTTATTCTTTTCACCAACCGGGAGGCTACAGCTTCATTTCTCATTATGAGTCTACAGACGTCGGCTCAAGTTAGTCTCATGTTTTCAGTGCCTATATTCTTCCAAATGACACAAGGCGCCTCTAACTCAGAAGCCGGGACTCATCTTTTCCCGGCCGTTCTGGGTAATACGGTAGGATCTATCCTATCGGGAATGGTTATATCCAGGTAAGTCTAAAATTGATATGTTGTAAACTACAAACTGACATAGTGATAGAACCGGTCGTTACAAATGGCTAGCTTATGCTGCCACAGCTAGTAGCTGCCTTTGCTATTCTTTGCTCGCCACAACTTGGCATGGGAAAGTCGGTTGGATCAAATCAATGTTCATTATCCCCGGGTAAGCTATCATGTTGATCCTATGTCTTCATGAAATCATAACTAATACCATTATCAATAGTGGCTTTGGCTCTGGCATCTTACAAAGCGTCATCTTTATCTCCCTTCAAAACGTAGTTAGCAAAGCACATATTGCGCCAGCATTATCAACCCTATTCTTGACTACAACTATTGGTCCTATTGCTGGCGTTGCTGCATCTACAGCCATCATGAAAACCGGACTTAAATATAAGCTTGACCAAAACTTGATTGGTTTAAACTACAACGCCACTGAGAGAAGCACTGTAAGCAATGCAATACACATTACCCCAGTCAGTCACTTATACAAATTGCTGACATACACCTTTAGATAATTTCCAATTCCGTTTCTAGTGTTGAGTATGTTCATAATGCCAAGGGTAAACTCGGATATGCCATAGTTGATGCGTACACTGCTGGTCTTGAGTACAATCACATATTTTCATTGGTCCTAGCGGCCTTCGGCTTCATCCTCGTTGCTCTACTGAGAGATCACCGAGTGTGAGTTTATCTTACTCATATAAAAGAGAGTATACTTTCATAATTCGATACTTGACTGAAGATGTATGCAAATAGATAATCAAAACAGCCTAATTGAATACTAAACTAATTCCATTTCAGATTGAAATTGGCACCGACAACCTCGCTTCCCCCAATATCTCGCCTATATCTTTAAATTTTCTTCGTGGGTTAGGTACAGATGCAAGTGTACGTATTGGTCGATACAGATGTGTGTTGATGAAAATTCTTCTCTCGGCTATGCCATATGCAAAGCCAACTTGCAAATCTTATGCCAACAATCGCATATTATCATACATGACATCAACCACTCAGGTCATTTTCATCCAGTCCATTCTTTCCTGTTCTTCTACTCGTCAGATAAACTGAATATAGAAAAAAAGATAGCCGAAGTATATAAAAAAAAAACTCTTTCTACTTCCACGAGACTCGTCAGGGCCGGCCAAAGTTGTGATATCAATGCTGTATCAGACATCAACCGCTCATTATTCCTATTCGCTAAGCCCTGTGAAGCCTAAAAGACTGGTATACGGGCCAGTCCCAAGCGGAAACTATCTGCTCCTGTATAGTCACCCGTTATATATCTCCGTCCTAGGATGTCTTTCGATGATTATTCTCTTGTCTGGTTAGTAATATTTGGGCTCTGTTAACGTCCACATCTGATGATGCGGTGAGACATGATGAAGTTTCGATGCTGTATAAGGGGCAAACTACACCAAAGTACATAGAGCGGGTCTAATACCTTCGCGTATTGTATTCATATATATGAGAAGGTTGTTGTGTTGTTCAAGTCCGAGCTGTGGCCAAGTTCCATGAACATATTGAGGCCCTCCCTGGTCACAAACTCTCCAATATCATCAACTACGTATGTGCTCCCTCGAAAAGTTTTCTTTTTCTTCTTCCCATCTACTACTGGTTTCGCCCGGATAATTGGACGGTGAATCCGGCACCGGCCGAATTCTGCAACTAGCTCTAGCCTATTGTAAAAACAAAAATAAGGTAGCCTAGGAGCCTCCTTCGCGGTTTCTGAGCTAAGTGAAGATACAAATCACATCCCGAGTACGGTGATACATCGACACCACAGTATACAGATAGATGTCGGTTTTGTTATGTATTAGAAAGACGCCTAAGTGCTTGGTGGTAGTAGACATGGCATCTGTGACTCGGATGAGAAGTTTTTTATCCTTAGCGAGTACATTAGATCATCGCTTGACGACATCGTGGATCTCTTACCATATTACCTCTTATGCATTTGTCTTTTGCCATGGCGAGAGTTCAAGACGTAGAGGCGATCCAGTCATTTCCAGATACGATACAGCAGCTCCGGAATTGGTATTGACAAGTCGTATCAGGCTTTACAC
Organism: Davidsoniella neocaledoniae; assembly: GCA_009806295.1. Lineage (NCBI taxonomy): Eukaryota > Fungi > Ascomycota > Sordariomycetes > Microascales > Ceratocystidaceae > Davidsoniella > Davidsoniella neocaledoniae. The sequence continues at coordinate 21,373 of RHDR01000011.1, read as the reverse complement.
ATGGTAATTGATGCTGAGCCTATAAGGTCATCATGGTAGGATATCACGAGTTTATATTGGCCATATTAGTCACCATCTGGAAGTATCAAATTCAACCGGTGGGGCCAATATGGGAGTTCCCGGCCACGGCCAGATAGATCCGTGGCTTGCGTGTGGCATCTTTTGACGAGCTTTCTAGATCCTAGCTTTCAAGGAGTTATTGTTGCCTTTCCAGGACAAATAGTATCGATATATGCGCTCTATCAAGTGCCGAGTACTCTCCATGATCGCGTGCTATCTTGTATGATTAGATAGCTAGGAATTATGCTGTGATTATCTCAGCTTAGGCATTGGGCGCCATAATATGCCATGTGCTTGTACGAGATACGTATCACCAGTTCCCCGCTCTCACACATTCCTTAAAGTCTAGAGCTTATACACGTGTATGAAGGTGTGTTGTCTCTGTTCTATATATCGATACTATATACCACAGGATATTCATGATAACGCCTCTATAATAACACAAGGTCACAACGCGCACACGCGCTCCTAGTCTCAAATGGCATTGCATTATAGCTAGAGGTGGTAATAGGCTTCGTCTCCAAAACCGTTCCATCTCCTTTCGGCGTCTCACTTACACTCCTCATTCTCAGCGACCAACCAGCTAGCCAGCCAGCCCACACCTATCTACAGCATATTATGCATATAAGAAAAGCAGTTCTCGGTTGGCTCTGCTACTACTCTACGCCCAAGTGACGTGGACAGCAGCGAGAGGTCCAAAATCACGGGCCAGCAAAAGAAAGTATACCTCATATATACGACTCAGATGCCCAATAAGAGGTCCGAGGGACGCTTCTAGCCTCGTCAGAAGCCTAGGACAGGCCGCTGTTCTGCTGAAAGTGATGCTTCATCTGGCTGATAAGCCCTCGGGCTTCAGTATCTTTCTATACCTTTCCATTTCTTGGTTCATAGGAGCTCTCTTGCAGCCATGCTATATGTAGTGTGCAGCAGCTTGCATATGCCGCATGTATGGCTGCAAGTTATCTTGCTGCCATGAATGCGAGGCTTTCCCGTGCTGGGGGATATACATGAATTCAGTATGAATCGTCGTCTTGAGCTTGGTATGGGTGTCTCGTGATGTGAGGATCGAGAAATATCTCCAAACTCGGCACACTTGAGGTTGGTAGGGCCAATGATACGCTTGCTGGCAATTAGTTGCTTTTCCTCCAGTAATATACAGCCCTTGGTCTCGGCTGGGCCTGAATATGGGCAGCAAGGTTTCCTTTTTGGTCATGTAGTGCATATCAGGAATCCTACTCTACCTTTGTTATAGCTTCTTAAAGGCGTTTTTAGTGCTATTGATGCCCAAGTCGAACACTCAGGTTCTAGTCACTTTTCTGGAAAAAAAATTGACTGAAATAGAAGGAAAGACTACAAATGTATCAATTCCCAGTAAATTCTCCCTAATTATCTTCTATCAGCCGCTCTGGAGAATTTACCCTACACTTGAAGACTAGGCTTAACTAAGGACACGCATCCCGCATAGCCATTCCAATACAGTATGCATTAACCCGTTCTCCGCAAAGCGTGTGGCTTCTCACTGGCTAATAAAGCAAACGGAATTTGAATGTCCCCGAACATGCGGCGTAGTAGGTTGCGGGCCTGTGGCTATATCGAGGCCAGCTATATGCAGCATTACTAGGTTCTGCAGGAGGAAGAGACAGGCACCGAACGGCATTGCTGCCCGAAGCTAAAGAACAAGCTATCTGGTGTCTGGTTGTGTGCCCTAGTCTCTCTATCCCTCTATCTTCTACTCCCCCTACCTTGGTTATTTTGGAAGGGGTGGCTCGCCTACATGCAATCTTGAGTATTTTGAGCTCATTCTTAGTCTCTTTGGGAGAGTCGCAGCACAATATCTTGCGGCTTACTTTTGCGCAAATGCTTCTCGTATGTTTTGTATCTATCATACTGATATACAGATATTAGGGTTTATATCGCGTCGTCGGGCCTTCTCCGCATCATCATACCGAGAAAATCATATGCCGTGTTTCCACAGTTTGCTGGCAATGGCACCACCTTCTAGACCCAGAGATCAACTCGTCTTCAGTAAACATACCCGAGCAGCCTTGCCGAAAAACTCCTTCGAGCTCTATCAAGCTTCCCCCCCTCAGCTTTCTATTCGTGAGGCCCACTAGACTGCAGAAAGGGAGGCTATATGACTTCACTAGTGCTACTATCTTCCTAAAGACGGTCGGGCCCGTTGCCATCATCATGCCTCGCCTTAGAGCTATCTCCGAGCTTAGCCAGTCTTATCATGTGCTGTCCAGAAGCTATCTTGACCCTAGTGCAATTGATCTAGACGGCGGGTTGGAGTCGTTCAAAGTGCGGAAGAGAATATCATCAAAGTATCACCTCATGTTCCCTGGAATACTACAGGAGTCATATCACTTCTATCTTCTACCGCTCTTGCAGATACCGCAGTTGAGAGGGCTCGTTATATCTGTAGGATAGATCCTACATCCAACTCATATTGAGTGAGATTCGAGGCCAGAGCTTTACTGTTACTTCAGATAGCCGGCCCATACATCAATATACATATATATGTATTCATGATAGCGCAGAGACTTCACGAGTTATCTCCCTTGCAGTAGTGCCTCGTTTGTATGCTGTCATTCCTATTTTGGGGTTAAGTCTCATGGGGCACCTGGAACTACAACAATGCGTTCCTATATCTGACACAAATACTCAATACTCATTGGGACGCGATATATCCTCAGCAGTCTTGGTTTTGGATATCTTTGATAGAACAATATACATATAAATACTTGAAGATTGGGACACTCTCATATACCTTATTAGGAGTGCTTTCAGATATCGGTTGAGTGTCTCCAGGCCTTCACTAGACACGCGGAAGCTTTTATGAGACAACGGAATGTTGGCACTAGCAACCTGTCTAGGGCTACACCATAGAGCCTCTGAAACTATTCTCGTATTCATAGGGGAAGACATGATAGGTATGCATCTGTACTCTCATGTTCAGTGAAAAGGACGGCACCAATCACACTATATAAATCTACCGCTACTAGATTATCCCCTAATTTTGATCATTTCATGGGTCCAATATAAATTAGAATACCATACTCTTTGTGTATTCCAGAGGATAGCTATACTTGGGCATAGTGTGGAAGACTTTGCATATAGTATTGCAAATTCATATACGAGCCCTGGGTGATATATTTCAAGTCCATTCCTCTGTAGAATAATGTGATATCCAGTCAATCAGATCTATCAACTGTAAGCATGTGACTGTTTTATGAAAACTAATATTATGTTCTTTCTGGAATTTAAATACCTTTGTTAGTTATATAACCTAGTTGGGGATGTATATATTTCTCCATGGCCGTAACTGTAAGACTCAAAATTGATCTGGAATATAAGCATAGCATAAGACAGATCACAACATCACTAAACGGCGCATACTCCAATATCATGCCATGTCCCAGCCATTTCTTCCTATTGGTGTTGGACTATGATTATTCAGATACTTGAGAAATGGGCCTCCTATTCATGGCATCTGATTCGTGAGCATGTATATGTATGTGTTTTAGAGGTCATCATAAAATCCTCGACACGCCTATATGCAGGTCGGGTTGCCTCCATGTAGCTTTTGTTATGTCTTAATGCAGCACTGATGATGGGGTATATCTTTTATCTAGTATGTTTCTCTAGTCAGCACCGGGAATGTCTTGAAAATGATACATTACCTCACATAATAGACTAATCATATATTCACGGATTGCCATTCAGGCTTTATATGTATAATCCACATATTGAATCCCTTTGGATACCAATACTAAAGACTTGTAAGATTGTGACGACAGTGCGTTGAAATAATTCATCGCCTCCGATATGTCAATCAATACTACGGGATCGCATTATCATTGACGTATAAGTAACGCAACTCATCGAATATATTGTTGACAGTCTATTGTATCATGCCTGATTCCTATATCTCGTTCAGTTTGAAACATGGTTTACCTTGTGTAAACAGTATTGTTAGATAATAATAGGGCAATATATAGGCTATATACAAACTTTTGATTCTTACGAGTGCGCAGTCCCTAGGGCTCTCTAAGCCATCATCATGTCGTTTTTCGGAGTATCAGACGATATATAGTACACAACTATTCAAGTAGAGTTAGTACTGGACTAGTATATATGCACATACATATCTGTATGTATATGGCTCCCACTGTCATATTGATTGTGTAAAGGGTGAGAGTCTAGTCATGTTTTGTGGCTGTAGATATACACGTATGTGCTATATTATGCAATACGCACGTTTGAAGTTAGTCAATGAGAATTCCTTTTCTACCCTATAAATCACCTATGTATATGTATGTACTTCGCCATTGTAGCTTTATGCGCATCGGGTGGCACTATCAAAGTAAATATATGCACAAATAAATGCCGTGTGCATTGTTCAACTCAGCTCAGACTATGAACATAAAAGCTCTCCTCGCAAGAGATGGTGCCAACTTTAGTCGAAACCTTGCTACCAAGTAGGCAACATAGCAGGCATTTAGATACGCTACAGGCTCGCACAAACATCAGCACGACAAATATCCCCTGTGTTCATGCCTACAGCGCTGGCCTAGCAAAGTGCCCATATGCAGCAGCCTCCTGTGTCCTAGAGTAGTAGCACTTGCTTTACTATGTATATGTAAGAAAGCCAAGACAAGCAAGGCTTTGGGCCGGGGACGGCTCTCGAAAGGCCAATACAACACTGTTCGTACGATTGCTGAACACTTTCTGCTGCCATGTGTGAGAATATCTGTATATGCCGCAACAATGGCTTCGGGGGTATGTTTCGAGGCCAAAAGTCTTTCAACCACATCTAACAGATCAAGTTCCTATACATCTCATGTACTAGGGAGTGTGTCCAAAAGCCTCATGATTCGTAACCCTCCAAAGTATGTAGCTTATGACTGCTTGGAAAAGTGATTTCTTAACATACATGTACATATGTATATGCCGGGTTTTCTTTCCCTTTGCAACTTTGCAAGGCTTTAGCTTCTAGAATCCCCCCCTCTCAGTCATGTTTCGTTCTGCTTGGCTGGCTTAGCTTACGAATCTAGCTTCTGAATGCTGGGTACTTACATTCACAATTGGCCCAAAAGATAACAATCCGACGGATCTTCCTCTGAGCGGTCGCGTATCCAATGAGCTCTATGTTTGGTTTGTCTGAAACAAAATATTGACATTGGAAAACAAGATATATGCATTTTGGTCAGGGTGGGTTTTATGCACCATATAACTACGGCGCATATACAGTAAAACAACATCAAGCTGGGGTGAGGCTTAATCGCTACTTTCTTTTGTTGGCGGTAACAAAAGGAACGTCCAAGGGTTATACAAATTTATGAGAGGCTACCCACTGAGATAGGCCAGCCAAACAGAAGGCATTGTCTCCTAGTTCCTTTCTAATAACCCTTGTTAGAGCCAGTCATGCCTCATTTGGTCTAACTCTACCCTACTATTTCCTCTTCAGCGGCTCGCCGAGTCTTGATGGGAAAATCCGGTATTCGGGTTAAGCTATTGTCAAGGCTATACAGAAAGCTTTTCTGGCGCTTCCTGTCATCTTGGTTTGTGAACTACCGATTAACAGCAATGCTTTCCTCTCCCTTTCTGAAACAGATTCCCCTATCAAGGGTTATTCTATCTTGTATTATTGTTAAGCTCCTCAACAATAATCTAGAACGTCTTAGAAAATTCACACCATGTGTTCACGAGCCGCTCAGATGGCCCCATTCACAATCACGATCGAGCTTCCGATTCACTGCCTCTGCTTCGGCTAGGATCGCAAGGCCATTTTTATATAAGTATGTAGCTTGGATTACCACCCTGTGAGAATTTCAGGCCTACCTTTCTAGCTATAATAAACAAGGTGTCACAAATCCAAACATAAAAAAGGCTCCCAAAGCGTGAAAATAATGTGCATATAATCAAAGGGCCACTATTGTCGAAAGGAGCCGGCTAGCCCAGACGCCCAGATCCACTGCTATCGTTTTTATCGTCAGATGCTCAGCAGATTGTTGGAATGAATAGCCCACCGAAGACGTCGCCTTGGCCTGTGACTGAGCGTCAGCTGTCCGGCAGTTCCCTTTCGCAATACAACGTCGGAAAATGAATGGCTGCCCTTATCGGCACATATGCTGACCTTGATACGCTGTTTCCTCCGGGCATCGTAGAATATCGGAACAAAACGAACGAGAAGCTTGACTGAGAATTGTACTAGAATTACATTGGTGCTGCTACTACTATTAGTGACTCGACATCTTCACATACAAGTGGTTGAAAGACACTAGTATCCTAACCTAGGGCAGACATCAATGCTATTGTTTGGCTTTTAGCGAGCAGCCCCCTGTCAATAGAAGACCTGTAGAAACTATTTGTTCCTTTTTTTCACACTCAAATGTATTTACTTCTAGTCAAGCTCAGTACAGCAACACCATTCAGAGGTTGAATACGCATGAGGCCTCACATTGTCATCGATGATACCGCCTGAATGGAAGCTATCCTAGTCACAACTTTAGAGGGTCTTGCCTTTGCTTCAACCCCTTGTATAATAGCTCACACACATCCGATTAACCCCCTCGAATAAGAGTCAACCTCCTGTCTGTCTACCCATGGCTTAGGGCTTACAACCAGGTCTTGACTTCGGGATACAGCGGGTAACTTGGGATGAGAGGTTCAATGCATTTGGCGTTTTATAGTGAATACATAATTGCCTACCGGACTAATCAGCATCAAGTTATACACTCTACTGTGCGAGTCTCCATAAGGCCCTTGCAATAAAGGGCTAGCCAGATTTTTAGATTTTTTTTTCATTCATCTCGGCATCGTAGCCCTGGCCTCCCCGTAGCGTAGGCTTAGTGAGCTGGGCTTGACCGCCTCGAACAAAGCAAAAAGAGCAGATTTAGACCTTGGAAGTAGAATAAAAGCCCGGGCCACTAAATCAGGCACATACAAAATGGCATGGTTCGGGGACGCTTTGCGGGAGATACGGACCGGGAGGACGATCCATTATTTCGGGCAAGTTCCCCCTCTGTTTGTCTTGATTCATGCTACCATTCACAGTAGCAGTTATGCCTCTTGCAAGAGAAGAGAACACAGGAATCAGATTAGAAAATTCTCGTGGGGGTTTTCATGCTCAGGCCCGTGCCAGACGGTAAAAGCTTTAGCGCTTTAGTAGACTGACGGACTGAGGGTTGAAAAGATCAGCATAGCGTTGGTACAATATACCTTCACAGACTCTGATACTTCGTTCTCCTCTATGCAAAGCCCATAATCGTCTTGATATGCTACGATACAAGGAACGTATGTATGCAGCTGTATGCAAGTTCTCTGCAGGCCAACGTGGGACTCTAACGCCTAACACAGCTAGACCGCAAATGCAAGTCTGATCCCGGGCTTCCGCACCGCCCAAACATAGCTTAGGCTTCCCTTGTTTGTGAAAGCTGGCGTGGGCTATTCTCTTCCGAATATGCGTCCTTGGAAAGAAAGAGTTCCGGAGTGTACGAAAGAAGAACTTAGCCGTCTAGAACAATAGTAACAATAGCCCAAGATGCCCATCCTCTTGTTCCCTCCTCAGGAAACTAAGCTAGACTGGCAATCCTTGAAGGGGAAAAGATGCGCAGGGCTCCGCTGGCGTGCATAGCATGCATGCAAACGTTGCAGAACTTGAGGCCGATCGCATGGTTCAGGAAACAAGGCCCCAATTTCTCTTGGTTTCTATACTTAAGATGGTCTGTACATTACAACCATTTACTTGCTCGGTAGTAGACAGTGGCTCCTTAGATCAGTGCCAGAATACAAGCAGTCCATGGAAAGAGTGCCAAAGCAGGCATCTGTTTCTCGGAGAATCGGGGGTTATCAAAACGACTTGAAAGGAACCCATACTAGGGAGACGTGGCACATATTGTATATATATACATATATACAATACATAGAGTGGGCTTGTACCTAAAAGACACTTCAAAGCTAATCTACAGATGCATAAACATTTGTAGTGTAAGTTTGGTTAGGAAAGACAGCGGGAATAGGGACAGGCTTCCCAGCCAACTCAGACAGAAGGCGGTCTAGCTATCTGGGTCAGGAAAGGCAAAAAAGACATGCCAAAAGGGGTGGCCGTGGGGAGAACTTTGCAGAATTGAAGTTGACCGCCTTTGCGTGGGGTCGAGCTTTAAGTGGACAAGAGCCTAACTATTACGGTATAGAAGCAAACATGGTGTAGAGAGATTGTATAAGCGGTCTCATCAAGGCTTCATGAGGTGATAACTTCACAAGGGGCTAAAAAGAGCATCGTGAGATTTCATGCAACACTTGAACATATATACATGTACTAATACATAAAGATAGAAAATTAGCACGCTACAAGTGGATGTCCCAGATGGGGGCCAAACAGGCATGTGCAAATTTTTGGCCCCAAAATTGTTTTAGTTTCTAGAGCCTCACAAACTATCTGCTTGATTTTTTTATCTGTACTGTAGTATCAAGGACCTTTTCCTAATATCTGATATCGTTTCATGACAAACTACGCATTTCACTTGTACCGAGTAATTCAAGATCATATCCACTTCTTTCTGCTATGTTTCTCTTATTAGTCCTGTGATCTAAAAGGTCTTTATCGAACCCCGTGGTTCCTTGACCAAGAAATGATAAAATGTAGTGCACTAAGTTATTTTGATGCTCACGTGATGCTTCGTGAACATTCAAGCGGCCACTACACGGTGCTAAACAACTTCTATGGCGGGCATTGTGCCCCTCTCATTCCCAAAAGTCTGCTATACTTCCTTGCCCCCATGCCCCTGGTCGGGTGTTGTTTGTATACAATACAGGCTTTTCCTTGAATTTATATCTTACTTGATGTGTATGTATATTACAAGCTATATGGTTTATTGATGGGCCGACTAGAAACAATAAAAAACAAAAGTCTGCGGCACAGAGCAGCCCATGCTTTTGTTTTCTTGGTGTTGATTTCTATAGATTTTTTTGGTTGCTTGTGTGGCTTAGAAGAGAAAATTTTTCAGTTATTTTTATATTTCTATGCCCATGATCAACTCGGGCTCCAAATAGAAACATATGGGATAAATTGCGGGTTTTGCGGAACTCCGAGTCAACTTCTCCCAAACATTGGTACCTTCTTTTTCTTCTACGGGATATTCCTAAATTATGCAATATACTTTGAATATCACTTCTAGTTAACTAGTAGATGTCATGTGTATATGTAAATACACAAAGGAAATTTTATCGGTATATCGAATAGAGTATTTCATAAAAACTCCGGGTCCTATGCCGTAATCCTGGAGTAAGAATGCCCTTTTACTTTCACTAGTCTATTTTCTCTAGCTAGTAAGGTCTGGCTTTCTCAAAATACCTAAGAATCACTCAGAACGTGAACGAAGAGAACGTGCCTTGTTTCTTGAACAGAACTAGCTCTGCCTTGATTTCTATTACATAATACGGCTCCATCAGAGCCAAGCACATGGTCCTATTTGGACAACAGCGTTGGCCAGCAATTCTTTTTGCTTTTGTGTATAACTAACTATATGTAAAGGCGAAAAGCTCACTAACTTTCTTTCTTTTTGCTCGCTAGCCAAGGGAGCCGGGAAGAAGGGCGAATAAGTGCATTCTCCCCGCAAAACAAGCTAGGATGATCGTGGATAAGCCCCTGCCTAAGAAAATGCACAAAAATATATATCCCAATTGCACAATATACTGATGTTCTGAGCTTAACATGGTGAGAATTTGCACCGGGCTGAATAGCAACAAAACCAGACTGGCCTTAGGGAGGAAAATAGATCTAGTTCCTGCCGCCGTACTATACTATATTGTACTAAAGCCTTCCCTTTCAGGCCTTCTTTTGGGTGAATTGGCGATTTCGATTCAAGCGATGCGTACACGCCCTCGATCCACTTGGCATTGATCTGACTCTTACACTCGATTTCTGATGAGTCTGTTTCACTAGACTATCAAAGGACATTTGCTACAGTCATAGCATACTAAGAGGAAATATTGACTCCCAGTCCTCGGGCTTCATATAAGCCCTTCACTAGAAGTAGGTTGTTCAATGCTCGTATACAGATACATATAATGCTAAATTTGTTAGAACATGATATTTGCCTATTCCACGACCACCCTGAGCCCATCCATGATATAGGGAATTAATGTGAGTGCTGGTTTTTATGGCCTTATGGCGCCATTCCAGCACTGGCGTGCAGGGAGAGCTAATAGAACGGCACACTGACAAAGCTTTTTTTAGGCCACCTGATAAAAAAAACTTTGGTCTCGTCCTTGGTATTATTACACTGCCCCCTAATGGAAAGAAATAAAAAAGCTTGGAGCCCTTTTGTCTTTTTTATGGCGATAATAGTGTGGGAGATGGTGTTCAGAAGTAGGTAACTTGACAATATTGTCTTGTTTCTAGTTGTGGTTGTGCACAAAACATGTATCAAGGCCTAATTTTCAGCAGGCAGCTCAACACCAATTGTGAAATAAAAATCTACCGATGTTGACTATGTGCCAGCAGTGCCTGTTACAACTGCACGTATAAGCTGGAATTCCGGGGTTATTCTTACCGCAACAGACCACGATCCGCAGCTTTTACTATTCCTCGGGATCTTTACAGGATATTGCATGCTACTTGCTCTTCAGCTCACTGTACCAGAGGACCTTGAGCTTTCCTTTCCTCTTGTTCGAAGGGGTACCTGAGTAGGGGGCATAGGGACTTTGGAGGGGCACTCCTGCTCCCTAGCCTAGGGTGAACAACGTCAACATTTGGTGTATTATGGGGCTAAAGAAGTGGGCAGGGTATCAGACTGGCCCTTAGACATTATACATCGTGCAGTAAATTTATGTACTGAAGAGCCTAGGCTGGCCAATAGCTATTAATCAAGGAAGAATGTGGGCAACGGGTTATGTTATTCGCATTTCGCAATAGGTGTGAAATAGTCCTGGTTATCAGCTTTCTAGACAAGTCCTACTACCGATGCTCGCTAGAATAAAAGATCATGAATGTGCTACCTGTGGTTGTGGTTGTAAATTCACGTTCACTAACAAATTATATTGTAATATAATAGTATGGATGTTAGCAGAGCTTCTCCCTCTCCTTGTTCGCACGACGACACCCGTAAAAGTAGAACGCAATCCACAGCTGGCATTCAAAAGACGATTCGGCAATCTCGGCCAACTGGCAGTTTCAAAAAGTCCCTAGAACACTCTAGGGCGTTCAAAAGCTTCTACATACATGCTGTATAACTATACCATAATACTTTTGTAGTTTCCTGTCACCGCCTCCAAGTAAATTACGCCGCATATTCCAACACAGACGTTAAGTCTTGGTGCGCCTTAATTGTTTGGGGAGGGCATAGGCCATTCTCAGAACTGTGGTGATTCAGAAGCAACAAATGTAGAAAAGAAAAAGACAAGCCAGTATGCAGTTTACGACTCTCAAAGTGCCGGTTAACTTTGACGCCGGCAGCTTTCTTAGCAGAGCAGTCAATTAATCATATTCAAAGCACGTGCGTTTGCACCATTCTCACGGAATGAAAAAAAAAAAAATCGATTCAAGAAATTATGTTACTAGTCCCTAACCGCGGAGCTCACATTCGCACCCAGCTTATAAATAAATAGTCTAGTGACTAACAGTAATTCTACTCTGAGAGCACGTTTTCCGAGGACGTCTGTTCTATTTGTCTGCTGGAAATGGGTTGAGTCAGTGATATACTAAGTATAGTTTCACACCATATTCTAAGCGAAATAGAGATTAGTGTATTTGTAGCTTCTATCACCATCCTAGTCTAAACTTCAATTTTCCTATGACTATTTTCTTTGTTCGACTCAAAACGTGCTACATGCTAATGTTAGCAGTAGGCTGCTTTTGCCTTCTTCTAACTACAACAGGTTAACCGACCAGGCCTGCCAGGGCCAAGGCTTTGTCGTATCTTTTGCTGTTGCCCGTATATGAACCACGGAACACAAACGTTGTTGCTACCCATTTTGGGTTTCAGCATAGTTATTAGCCGTTAGCGTGTTAGCTAAGAAACCATATTTACATATAACGAGTGAAAAAATGTTTGCTTAGCAGTCATAGGGGAAAATAAGAGTCACTTAGTTCCAGGGCGTTCAAATAGTGGCAAAAAATAGTAGACATGACATGAAAGGGATGTTTTAACTTTTTTTTCCCCTCTACCTTGATGAGTCTTAGCATTTCTTAGCATAGATGTCGTGATAAAATGGCCTTGTGACTTGCTTGACTTTTCTGACAGACACAAGATATGTATATTTTGTCATGCTAAGCGATGTTGAATATCGATGTCTTCGATGATTTCTCGGTTCATTCACATTCACGCTCTTTTTCCTGCATATCACAGGAAAATGTGATCAAAATCTGCAATCTGTATGGTTGTGTTCGTAAGTTCCTGTTTGTGCAATCTTTATGTTTGCTTCATATCTCTAGGCTACTGTGAAGAAATCTGTACGCTACACACCATGGACCGCAAATCAGGATATACTATACAACTACATATGTATCTATTTTTACTATTCAAGGAAATAGATGAACTTCATAGCTAGATCCATCTACCTTCTACATATCTTGAGCATTATAACCTTAGAAAGGTCTACTATAGCTAAGCAAGTATATCAATGTGATTTATCTAAGTCTTAATATCAACATGTCTGCGCAAATATTTCAAGATCTCGCAGTCTCAGCTGCGGCAGCATGTCTTAGCCCAATAGTTCGGTATATATGACTCTTGGATGTCAAGGCTGACCGATTATGCATGGAAGACTAAGATGCAAATATACAATTTATATACTATACAAAAGTGATAGATAGACCTGTAATTTTAGTTAATTCGTTGTATAAATGGCGCCATCATGCCTTTTCACTCATCCCTCCCTAGCTCCCCTTTCTCATATTATATGGTGAAGTTTCTTATCAATCTATAGGATTCTTGACTATGTCATTTATGCATGATCTACCTTACAACAAGCATTCATCAACTCCATAAAACAAAAGCGTAGGAATCGTGACAGCACAAAACTTGGTTCTGACAACCAACCTTGAGCCTACAGGTTGTGTGATCTCGAGAGAGAATTAGGTGAAATAGTCTCTTCAAGTTGTTTGAAAAGAAAATTAAAAAAAAAAAACACAAACATCAGTAATTATACCACTGCATATAGGAACATTTATGCGGATTCAACGGCTAAGTGATGGATTACCGGTATACTGTCACTAAAACCTTCAAGCCACTATCTACATATTCAGTCTGACCACTACACCAAAGATGCACAAATATCAAATTTCTCCCAACTTGCATATAGCACAGTATTCACAAGATATGTTTCAGGTGATAAGACACAGTAGTTATTGTTGAGTAAACGGCACTTTTGGGGCGGATTGTGGTACAAGATGAAGACTCGACCTTAGGAGGCTTTTTCCAAGCCGGCATCGGCCTAAATTCTAGGCCACAACCTCGAACCCAGTGCAACTATCTAGTTATATATTTTGTTGTAATATGAGCTAGCTCTAGCATCAGGATTAGCCAAATGCTAGATTTCTATAAGTCTATAAGTATTTTTCGTTGTTTTTTGGAGGCAGACATCATCCGTTAGCAATACTTCTTCTATACAACAGAAGCTTGCTTGAGGGAGCCTTGGTAAGCGAGCTCGAAACCAAAACCAACGGCTGAAAGGGCGACATGTTCAACACAATCTTTAACAAAAGACTATTTTGGCAGGCGTTGTCACTTGCAAGTCAGACATCGTACACGGACACAAAAGACCAATGAATCACACGACTGGTCTGTAGACGAGAAGGTTATTGGTGAAAGAAGAAAAATGTGCCCACTTGACTGATCAAGGGACATTGATATTTGTGATATTCGAATGATAAAACGCCCAAGCCCCCTTTGAAAAGAAACGATTCCCAAAAGTCATGATTTGAACAAGACAGGCCTCTTTTGAAGCGGAAAAAAAAATGTGAAGAAACAGAGCAAAAAGCAAACAAAATGTGACTGACTTTAGGTCGCCCATTTTCCCATATGCCGGATTTTATCTTTGAGCAAAAAAAAAAAAAAAAGCAAAACGTGATAGTAAAAATGAAAAGATTTTATGGCAGCCTGGTGTTGGTATCCAGGCCCAGACTTGCGGAACAGAAGAAAGACTTTTGCAGTTGAAGCGTCTAGAATTTCCCTGTTGATGGCTAAAGAACCGCTCCTAACTCTTGTACTCTTAAAGAGATACAGGAGCATCCACAAGACGCCGGTAGAAACGAAGAGTATAATTGTGTAGTGAACAAGATAATCAAAACTGTTTTGAAAAATCACAAACAAGTGTATGGTAGAGCGCTGATGATGCCAATTTTTGGTACAGTGTAAAACAAAAGAGAAAAAGAGAATAATGGCTTCCAGTGGTGTACAGAGAAGCGTGTTTTGAAAATTATAATGGAGTAGTGATGTTGTAGAATCGAAGCTGAAACGGAGTAGCGTGGTAATAATTGTCGGACATGTTGAACAAAGAAAAACAAGAGTGGTGATTGCGAGGTCGTTAAGCGTGGCAAGTATTTTTTTTTATGTTGAGTTAAGGCGGTGGTGATATTTTGAAGTAGAAGAGAGAGGCCGCTTAGTAGGAGCGGCGGCGGTTAGAGCGGACATGCTCGAATTGCTTAGCGTAGTCCTGAAGCTCACGGCGAGCCTTCTCGGAGATGAGCAGGTTGTCGTTCTTGGTGGCAGATGATTCCATAGAGGACAGGCTGCTGTGTGAGCTTGATGGCGACAGCGAACGCTGAGGCACCGCGGACGATTGGCGTTGCTGCCATGAGGATGAAGACGAGGCAGCAGAGTATGGGCCTTGGCGGCCATATGGCTGGGCATTGGTGAAGTCGTATGCGGGCGAGAGGTAGAACTTGGACGAGGAGGTGTTTGTCTGGCTCCATGACGACGAGCTCGTGTAGGAGACGAGCGACGCTGAGTAGGACGAGGCGATTTCGGACTTCTTGTATTCAGCCAGGCGGCACGACTCAGAGCAGTAGGCAGCGCCCTCTGTCTGTCTGTCGCAACCCAGGCAGAAGGGGTGAGTCCACAGATCGTCAGAGTGGAAGGCCATTGTGATTGTATGAAGAGATAAATCAAAAGATAGGTAGAGAGTTGAGGAGATCGTGACGATCAGATGAGTATAGTATGGATATATAGTATAGTATGAAGACGGAACCGAGATCGATGTTGATGGAAAGAGAGAAAGGACAGAACGGAAGTTGGGCAACGAAGTTGCTTATATGAAGAATGTATAGTAATGGATACGAGATATGCTATTAAGAGACAGATATTGTGCTTTCGAGACGAAGCGGGAGAAGACAGTAAGGTTGAGATGTTGATAAAGAAGCGAAAGTGAAAGAGAAGATGAGGGCGGACGATGTGAATATGTACTTTTCTGAGAAGTATGAAACAGTGAGCGTGGTGGTATTTGTACCTCTTCACCTTATTTTGCCCTCAAGGTACCTAAAGCATGGTGCAATATGTGGATGGGGGGTGTTCAATGACCAGACCTGTAATGGAGCTCGGATAGCCGCACCTCCTAGGCGTGCTTATAACAATGGCCTGCTAACCTATGATGATGAGCCAACTAGAGTCTCCACCTTTAGACCCACTTATCAAGCCCCCCAAGAAAACAAAGAAGCAGAAGGAAAAAAAGAAAAGATATAAGTTCACCATTATTAGTGAGCAGATCATCCACGAATGAATTGATCGAATTTATGAATTTTATAGCCCAGCAGAACAGTGCAGTGGCCCCTGGCCCACGATTTGTTACTTTCCATGAAAAGATGGAAGGAAACCCACTGAGCGATGCTATTTCCGTGGGGAGTAATTGCATCGGCAGCAACATCGCGATATCTGCAATTGCGGTAGATGTAGACAGCCAGCTTAGTGAAATAAAGTCGCGAACGACAGTGGCAGACGGGTAGGTTGAGTTTTTGTTTTTATCTAAAAGAAAATAATTGGTCGATATAGCATGAGCAAGGTGCGTGTGATGTGCTGAGTTTTATTCATACTCTCAATATTTTTCCTTCTTCCTAGTAACGATATTTTATCGAGTTTATAGTTTCACGGTGCGAATTTAAATCGTGGGGTGTGCAAATTATTCATCCCGTTCCTGACTTTTATATTTTCTCATATCCTCGCTGTTGGAACCCCATACACAGGGCACATTCAAAACAAACACCACCCTATTATGCTCTTTTGAGATTGACTGTATTTATTGTGCTAATTGTGCAAGCCTCTCGGTGCTCTAACATCATTAATTACACAATGCAGATGCCTTCTGGCACAATTTTTTGAATACTAAATTTTGCCTAGAATCTGCGCCATGAAAATCTCTTCATCGTGATCATACGCCATAATTACAGCAATATTCGATGTCAAATGCTTCATCCAAGTGTAACGAAAAACTCGAAATACACATTCCTCACATGTTGTAAATCAGTTGTTCGTTATTCCCAATGTCGAAATTATTGCAAAAAATCGGGTTTGCCTAGCAAGAACGCCTACAGTAGAAAGAGTTTCCTTTTCCCTTTTCCATCTGAAAAGCCCCATGAAGTCGGCTCGGCTTTTACTTTAGACATTGACCTCAGGGTCCGAAATTTCGATTTTACGCTTCTCCGTTGACTAAACCCTGCTATGGCCTGAAACCCGAACGTTCACAAGCATAGCCATTGTACTAGTAATTGTCTTCACCATTGTATATTTCAGAAACATCAGCTTCCAAACTTTTTTGTTTGTTTGTTTTCGGTCATGCTGTAGATAATATATGCTTCAAACACTGTCTATCGGATGTTTTCACTACGATCTATACCAACAGCTGCCTACTATATCCGAAGAAAAATGAATATTCATCTTATGCCGAGCTTTGCCTCTGTACATTCCAATGTAATATTTTCGTATGGGAGAACTCCTTTGGTTTTCATACTCCTCCATTCCAATATTTACGAGACGCTGTTTCGCTTGATTCGACAATTATCATTATAATATATTCACAGAGGCCATAACAATTCAGTCAATGTGGCATAGCAAGCTTTGCACTAATATATTGGCTTGGATAGTAGAACAACAAGCAATACAAAAAACCAAAATGAAGTCTAGAAGGGACGTCTCTTAACAATATGGTTGACGTGTAATTTTCACTTCATCCAAGTCAGCCAGCCCACTTTCACAGGCCCAAGAATGTAGCGAGGTGGATATAGCTGCTGCAGGAGTAAAGCAGAGCTACATGATACTAACCCACGATGGATGAAATACGATGCCATTAGGGACATAATAGCAGAAGGGGAAAAGGGTATACACAGGCGAGGTCCAGGCCAAAAGAGGGCTAGAAACTATAAGAAGATTCTTTTCTTTCTGCGCCTACAACAACCGAAACGATTCAAAAATTACTGGAACTGAAAGGAAACAAAACAAAATAAAGTGGATTCACGCTGAAAGAAGCGAAGGGGTAAATCATATCTCAGGACTTTGAGCTGGCGTTGTCTATGACCCATATTCTGTCTATTTTTTTTTTTAGCTTTCTTGGGTAGATTTTTTATATTATAAGTCATAGAAGCCATTGATAGCCATTAGCTAGATCATACCCATATATTGCCTCTTCTTGCCTGAAATCCTGCTGTGTAAGGGTGGATATCAGTGACGACAACATGAGAGCACTACATATATGTTTTATGATACAGAATCCGAAATCAGTGTTTTCTAACACAAGCTGAATGCGACGGCTTTTCGGAGAGATCTTGGCGGCATGTATCGCCTCGTTCACAACATTTCCACTGCATCGTGAGATACTGGCAGACCCAGTTCTGTAAAGATACAAAAGGCAATATATCATTTACAAAACAAGCCTAGTCTCTATCTCTATATGCAATAATCATGTTTAGCTCGCTTGAAAGGTCAAGACCGATTCCATGTTGTGCTAATTCTCTTTGTAATGAAACTATGGTCCGCCGTATATTTCAGCCCTCACATACAATCTCACCGTCGCCGATGTTCGATAGTGCTTATTCCGGTTTCCCTATTTTCCGTATCAAAGAAAGACAATGGTATGCTCTCTATGTATGTCCACAGGTCTTATATATAAAGTAGTATATATAACATTTCTACACATCTAAATCACAGCCCTCAAAGCCACGGCCTAGATTGCTATCTGCTATTACTATTAGTTTCTTATTGATACATGTATTCATGCTGTTTTTGGGCAGGCTGTGCGATATTGTAATTTGATACTTTGATATATACAATTATGTACATTTGTAGGCGAATTGGACAATGCAAAGAAATCTCTGCTCGCTAAACTTTTTTTTACTGGATTTTTTTTTCTATAATTTGCCTCCCGCAAACCCACCACATCCCATATTATGCACTTCGGCAGCCCAACCCAAGAAGCGCTTAAACTAGGATAGGACGAGAGCAAAATTTATTCTCAACAATAGTTTTTCCTTACCCGAAAAAGAAGAAATTTTGGTGTTGCTATTGTATATCTAGCTGGCCATTTATAGCAGCAGGCAGATTGATGGGCACATCAAAATGTCCAGACATAGTAATTGAGCAACAGAATATGGCCTAGCTTGCCTAAACCACGAAGCCAGTCGGGCCTCATAGTTCACCCCAAAATATATATATTAAAACAAAACTTCCATTTATTTATTCATTTTTCTGGTGTGTCACAGTAATAAGCAGGGCCGAAGGCAAAAGAATAAAAAGGAATGAGCGTTTACATGTGATGAAATTTTTTCGTTCAGCCATCAATAAGAAAGTGGTCGAGTTGTCCCTGGGCCTAACTCATATTTTCGTTTAAGTCATGAAATCTCTTCAATAAGCTGAGCCAACACAACAAAGAAACGAAACAGAGGCAATAAGAGAGGTCTGGGTCTTCCGAAGGGAGTTGATACAGAGGCTTAAAGACAAGGCTGGAACACAAGGATATCAACAGAAAAAATATAAAAAGATCTTGAAACATTAACCCTTGCTTTATAAGGGTTTGTAGTCAATAGCTCTTTGTTCTATCCTCAACTTCTTAGGTTGATGAAGATAAAATATTTAGCCACCAGATTTAGGTTGACTCTGATTTATAAACAGACACCTACATGTAGAGAAACATATCCAATGCAAGATTTGATATAATGGCTTTACTCTAGAAAACTACAGCCGAATATTCTTTTAGTATCTTAAACTGTAGTCCTATCGCAAGAAATTTGTTTCTATATAAAACTTGAGGGTTGAAATAGAACAAAATTATGGGTTAATATTTCTTTGTTTTTGTTATCAATTGTTCGAGACCAAGTTCAACGTTAAATATATAGGGTTAACATAGACATATTGAATATAACCCTAATGTACAAGCTTATGCATAAACAGCACCTGGGTACATACATAAAAATATGCTATGGTTTTGATAATATTACAGTTGTTCTTATTGATCATGTTGCTCTGACTTAGCGTGCTTACCTATGCATGTCTCACTGTAAGAAGGAAAGCGACATTGTAAACTATTGTTAAGTCTCGGTGCAGCATTGGTACAGTAAATTCCCTTTAATATCCATATCTACATATTTTATTTTGGCTAGGTATATAAAGAGACCCTAAAAACAGTTTCTAGATACAAGAAATGGTACGGAATTGGCCTTTTGCGTGTTCGTTTGTTTTATTTGAGGTTATAGGGATGAATGACAGTAATGGGGTCTCGCCTCATAAAATCAACCCCCTATGTTCAGCCACTCATCCACATCTAAGTATTCAGTTACTGGGTTTAACCGCTAAAGACAAACAAATAATTGCGACCAAACGAACTGGGTTATGAAGTTCTAAAAGTATAAATACAACTACAAATTTGCATTACTAGTATGTCAGGGGCTATTACATGTTGAACCAAGAAGGTCCACAAGATGATTGAAAACCTTATAGGCTCTCTGAATATTTATGCGACACCGATATATGCTTCTGACGTGGTTGTACCTCCTTGCCGCTTGGTTGCTGGTACAATCGATTCTCATACATAGACTTTGACTAGGTAACAAGACCGCATATAATTTGATAGGCGCAGCTGGTGATGTTTATGTAGAAGATTTCAAAACAATAACAATATCTTCAGTGGGGAGGGTTGTCATATAAAATTTGCCTACAATTCAAACTTCAGCCCTGGAAGCCTCTCACTATATCGTAATAAATGAATATACTACACAATTAACCTTGGTCGATAGATAGTGAGTGGTAGAGCTCTGGCTGATCAAGACGAAAGCCACATATATGCATTTGTTAAATGAAAATTCTCTATACTGACTCAAATATTCAGAATGCAATGATATCACGGGGAAACCGTATACTCTGTTTGTAAAGAAAATTCAAAGAGATAGTACAGTATTGCACTATTTCACCAAAAAGTGTCATAATGTAACAAGTCCATGTTCGAATATTGGTGTTGCCGCAATTATTTTCTTCTTCTTCATTCTATATGTATGATACAGCTGATATTTTGTTGGGTTCCCTAGAGATAAATTGTTTTTTTTTACTCTAGAAACTTATCGTACATGTAGCATATGAAGCTCATATTCAGTGGAGACATGATTTATTTCATCCACTAACCAGAAAATTGATGAGAATTTCTGTGCTACATTCCACATCGGGTCTCAAGATCGTGACCTTGACGCTAGCATGACTCTTGCGTTGATTATGGATGATTTAGCATCGCTCCACAACTGAACATACTCTATAATATATGTAAATCTTCGGTGGGTATCTCGCAGGGGCGCGGCATCATGAGCTCAAGTGGGCTGGATGTCGTATGGAAATGGTGCCGGCTCTATCTACTATGTCATCCAACAGGGTCTTAGCATCAAGCCTGATTTTTAATCACTGTGGAATCCAATGTCGTATTAGGAAGGAAAAACTCCTGCTTTTGCTTTGGCCTAATAAGGCCTTACGCTAGTTCAAGTCTAGCCTACAACTACTCAACTACATAACCTTGTAGAGCTATATGACTAGGAGGGAATGAAGGCACGGCAGATGATAGGAAAAAGGTACTCGTAAGAGACAGTGAATTACATCATTGTTGCTGTTAGTCTGTATCATAATAGAGGCTTTCGTAACTAACCTACTCTACTAGTAGTACTTCAGTGACACCTTGGACACGATACTTGAAATGGTGCAATTCGGTCTGGGGACCACTATTAGAATTACTATTCAAAAATCTTGCGGAGAACCAAGTTGCCGTTATTACCGAAACACGGGGGGGGTGGGGATGGCATCATGAGTTCCCTTGATTTTTCCCCATGGTATGAACAACCTGATACGTT
>RHDR01000010.1:0-114160 GCA_009806295.1 Davidsoniella neocaledoniae | reverse complement strand
CCCCCCAAAAAAAAAAAAAAACCACAGTATAACCAGATGACGGACAGTCCAGATATTTGGGATGACGATCGTGTTGCCTGTGTTCATAATATGCACAATGAAAGAAGCAAAGGCAGGGGTCTCTTTGCCAGGCCCATGGGAAGATGCGGGATAGAATGCTTACCAAGTGAACACAAGGCGTTTCCTGCAGCATACACAAGTTTTTCACGAATAGGCCTGGCCTAAGCTTTTGAGTGAAAATAGCCCCAAAAAGACATAAAAAGAGCTATTTACATGGATTTGGTCTTGCTGGGGCTTAAAGAGGCCCGGACAGGCCGGCAATGGGCCTGTTGGGTGCAAAGAGAACCTACAAAGGGCGGTCTTTGCAGAAGCTATGATCTTACCTAGGGTTTTAGCAGATAACTTGCGAGTTCTTGAATAGTGAAAAGCGGGATTAAGCTCTCCGCCTTCTTATTGCGGACAAGAATGACCTCTCATGAAGCACGGAAATTCAAGAGTTGTCTCAATTCGCTGATTTGTTGTATGTTAACATTCTAAAGCTAAGGAACAAGAGAAAGTTTGAACATGCTGCTCGGGAAGGGTTAAGCACATGTACAAACATAATTAGGTCTTTTTGGTTTGCTGTTTTTCTCTTGGCAACAACATTGAGCAAAAATAACGTGGTGGGGACCAAGGATCATAGCTGTTAGGAAGCGGACTCGGGTTTGTGTGGATTCTGAATAGTCAAACTTTGCGGTGCATAACAAAGAAACGCAAACTATTAACAAGCAAAGTTGTGTAGCCCCAAAGACGAAGATAAAAGGTAAAGTTCGTTCCTGCTATGTAACTGTCCGTCCAACAAAAGATGGCGGCTCCACATACTAAGACCATATGCAGATATAGACGGACGCATTTTTTATTAATATTTCTGGTTCTCTTTTTGGCTTACTTGCTAAAGGCGTGTTGGCGGACTTTCAGTAAACAGCGGAATTCCATATCAAAATTTGTTCAAGTGTCTAAAAGTGTTCACATCAACCGAGTTCCGCCCGATGGGCTTAGATAACAACATGCCTAACCTCTTATACGAGTAATAAATATTGATTAAAAAATCTGTGAATAGGCAGCTTCCGGGGCTCCCATAAGGCTATCACTATCCCCTCTCCTTAAGCTATAAATCCCTAGAACCCAAAAATTTGAATATAACGTAGTTGGCAGTTGTCCATGAGATGAGAAGCAACAAGTCCATGGCTCGCCGTACTTGGCATAACCCGAGAATAGGATACGAAACGTAGATCACAGGCCGTTTCCAGCAAGTCTAGTCTCTCCAATTTACTAGTGCATCTCTGTTACTAATTCTATACCGGCATGCCTATTCGCGGGTTCTATGACGATTCGATATGTCCACGAGCGGCGCTCAGCTGATCCGATCGCCTGGAAACTTCACAAGGTCTTTGACCTGCCCTGCTAGACTTGTACATACATAGTTATATTGATATAAATAATTAATCATTATTCCTCATATATCTCTCATACTGCTCAGATATTAGCCCGCAGGCTCGGGTTCGGGCTCGCGTTGTTCGCCTACTAGAAGGAGTAGTTGCTGAAGGAGAGCTGGCGAATAGCAATACGCCATCTCGAGCAGTTGCTACGAGACAGTAGTATGTAGCAACGATATGGAAAACAACAAGCGCTGACGTCTATAGTAGTTGCACTTGTAGTATAGTATGATGATCTGGCGGAGTAGCCTGCTAAATGCGCTTTCCGCAGCTGCAGGAGTAGTAGTAACTAAAATACTGCATATGCCCCGTCTCCCATCTTGATTTATCCAGCAAAGCTTGACTCTTGCCTTCTTCGTTTTCCTTCTTATCTACTGCTTTGTTTTGATAGAGGCTACCGAAGCTATTGTTGTGGCTTTTAATATCGACTACCATCACTCTTCGTCTTGATCGGTCGTCATTGCACTGATCATCTTTCCGCTTTCTTAGGGCTGGAATAGCTTCAAATTATATTAATACTAAATACTAACCAAAACACCACTTCGTGCTGCTGATTTATCTCGCCAGCACCACCGCTTTCTCTTCTGACCATAGTCTTTCCTTTCTTCACACAAATACGCCCGCCATTTCATTTGTCATCTTTTTTCTTTTTCTCTTTTGTCGTCTTTTCTTTAGTTGCACATTTGCATGCAACGCTACTCCGCCAGTAATACCGACCATCCATCGTCTTGACTATACATTTCCCGTTGCAACTATCGCTCCATATCAGATTTTGTCGCCTGCATCTGGACCACACCGCACATACAACTATAATACTAAATACCGAAATTTACGACTCGCCGCTACAGATTCCGCAATCCTACTCTCTATACTAATAGAGCCAGCCTGACTGCAAAGATTTACATACTGCGTGCCTAGAGTCTAGGCTTTATAATCCACTTGTACCTTGACCGAGCTCATTAGTCTGGCTTTTAAAACATTGGCTTCCTTTGTTGCTCTTCTAACCATTTTTGTTTCCGTTGCCTATCCCACCATCAGCATAAACGATCGTATAGCAGCGACCAAGAAAACTTGTTCGTTGTACCTGTGCCTGTGCCTTGCCTTGGTAAGTTCCGTCATTTGTCTACACCTTTAATTAATCTCTTGCGTTATGCCCCTACAACCTCATTCGCTGTTCGCCTGATTGATCGCCTGCTTCTATCCCTCCTTTGGATCATGCCTGGTCCTTGCGTTCTGCCCTCGGAAGCCTTTTAGTATGCGTAATTCGCAAACACAGTACCATAGGCAAGTTGAGGAAGCCCGCTATATGTATGGCATTTCCTGTGGCCGCCCCTAGACCTAGGGGCTTTCAACTAGAAAAGTTATAGTTTTACGCAGCAGAAAGTCACTGTGCCGTTTGTCACCAGCTATCCTGAGAATACAGGAAACGGGGCCCAGGAAGAAAAATTGAAAAACAAAAAGAAGTAAAGTAAATCTATACTAGCCTACTACAGCCTGCCAACAAAGCATTACGCACCCAATCTGTTCAAGTTAATAGCTTGGTGCTATATCTCCGAGCGGCTAAAGCCTAGACGCAAAATCCCTATGAGAACTATTACTGTCCCTTTCCATTTTGGGAAAGCCTTTCATGCTTGGTCTAAGCGAACACCGTCTCGGCACCTGGCCCAACTCCTAACAAAAATGTGAAAAAAATACCAAAGAAAACCAAAGCAAGCAAAGTTCGGGTTTGTGAATCCGAGCCTGTTTGAAAATTTCCAGAAAAAAAATACCCATGAGAACCAGTGCTAACCACTGAATGTTAACTAGTAGAAGCTGCCCCTCCATCGCGATCCCTCTCTCCCTCTTGATTTGTACAATAAATTTCCTGCACTATAACCTGGTCGTCTTATTGTCCCTTTGGTCCGCTCCGTCCTTGGTCTTCACGATACTATTTTCTTCTTCTTTGTTATTGGCCCTTGTAACACCTCTTGTAACAAAGAGCCCTGCTATTGCTAGCCAGATAAACCTCAACTAACTAGCCCTGGCCTAAGCTTCAGCCAGTATATGCACCCACACCTAACCAGCTACGCTATTGCTACGCCGCGCCACCAAATCTGTATTAGTGAGCCTGGACTATCCGCTCATACCAAACTCACAATTACTCTATACGGCCATATCGCAGCTACCATCTACCTCGACGCTCCCTCTTTTTCTTATTTATCTTTCTATATCCTCTTCCTTCGACTCTTACTCTGAGACTGCCGGACGTCTATTCAATCCCCATATCATCACTCTAGTCCGTTGTCATATTCGTTGACGTTGTGGCTCTGTCTTTAGCATAAAACACAAGCCACTCAGCCTCAGCCTTTCAAGCTATACACGCATTCAAACAGGTTAGTCTTCTCTTTAGCTGCTTCAGTAGTCCTTCCCTATATCATATTACTATTGGCAAGACGGCACTTATCAAGTCAACCCACTCCACGTCTCATGTCCTTCTCTTATTATTCTTCTCCTTGATGCCCTTTCCACCAGGAGACAAAAATTACCGTTGCTCTTTTGTCAACTACAAATGCAACAGGCCTAGTGGCGCATTCCAAGCAACTCGCAACTAGTCGATCACAACACGTCCTTTATTCACTCGTTTATCTTGTCTCTATTCAACTCGATCATCAAAGGCCGGCTGCATGACCCTTGGTTCCGACCTCACTCTACTGCAACTCTCTACACATCGCTCTCTTTTGCCATATCACCATTACAGCTGAGTCGGATCAGGTCAATCATACATTCACTTGAAAACACTCACTGCATTATCTTTGCATGCACTTCCCGCTATCATCTTCGCTTCACTCACGCTTATGGCAAGCTGCCCGCCTACCTTGCTGCCCACCTTACTCCGCATCCTCTGCCCTATTTTGTAAATTCTCTGCCTATGCTTATGCGTTGCTTGCATGTCAGCCTGTGATTTTGATCTGGTTGGTCTCACTGTTTCAGTCTGACTGACTGTTCTGGCCCATACTGGCGGATGCGATCTTCAGAGAACTAGTGCTCGCTCCAGCTCTATCTCTAAAAGGCTGTCTTTGCCTGTATCTGTAGCAGCATCAGCATCATAATAAGGACTTTCGATAATCTGCAGACTTTGACTAGCCCATTAATGCCAGCTTCCGAATCCCATGCTGACTATCCACTTGTAGCTTAATCGCCTGCTTTGTTAACGAAAAGCCTCCGTAGTCTTTTGATTTATCAACCTTACATGCAGCCAAATTATCTGCCCTTTCTCTCTCTTTTTCTTTAACCGCTCTTTCTTTTTTTTTATTTTTAAGTTTTTTTTTTTATTTTTTTATTTTTTTTTATTATTTCTCGGTGCTTGCTGTTCTATTAATATTGCCATTTCTCGTTTTCGTTTTGGACGGTTCATCGGCTAGTCTATTTTGCCCTAGTCCTATACCGTCAGCTTGATCTCTAGTCAAATTTTGACTTCTGAATACGGCCCTGCGAAAATCTCTTTTCGGCGATCTTCACCGTCTTAGTTCAGCTTGACTCTGCTCGTCTAGTATTTGAGTAGTGCGATCCCGGCCGTCAATAGCAGACCATCGTTCCTCGATTCTCTTGACCTTGTCGATCACTCACCGCCGTTCACCATCGCAGTATTTCAGTACACTTTGTCAGGCCTTCTATAGAGGAAGACCTGAACAAATAGGAGTTCACTACATATATACTCTTCCAGGCATTTACTCTTCTGGAATTCAAAGTCTTATATGAGCACGGAACCCATCCTTATTCGATCGAACCGTCGATTGGCAGAAGCATTTATTTTAGTACTACTCAGACCACCTGCTCTGAGCGGGAATCCTACTAGCCATTAACTCCAACTCCGTTGTACTTTATTATTATCGAACTTGTCTACTTGAACTTACTGAAGACGAAGAAAAAAAACCCTAAAAATCACCATCATCGATCCTTTGCGACAACGCAATACCACTTCACGACAGAACATGCGATTTTGCGTCTTGGAATAACATTTGGAGAAACCCTTGCATTCCTCGACTTGCCTAGACGTTTTTGTTCCTAGGAACTTGATTTGGGAGTTGTCTGCATATCTTGATTCCTGAGATTATTCATTCGTCTTGAGGCTTGTCTCGAGCAAAATCCCCAGGTTTCTTTTGTTCGTCTTTTGTATCGCCATCCCTGAAGTGCCATTGCAATGTTTTTGCACTCTAGTATGAGTCTTTACAATTGTCAATACTCGGCAACTCAACCTACTTCTCCCAAGATGATATCTCGCTCATCATCGCCTACGTTGTCAGCAGAATCATCTGTCCCACGGCGCTTACCAATGTTCCGCTTTAGTTTGCCCTATCCTAGTGAAGCATCAGTAGCCGTTATACCCGAAGAAGCCATGGAGAATAGTCCACCAGAAACGCCACTCGCCACCGAGAAGAAACGAGCGCATCGTCGGTCCTTGATAGAACCTCCTGTCTCAGGCTCAAATTCACCATCAAGAAAATCTGGCCGCCAGAGACCAGTATCAGACTTTATTCCACGAAACAACCATGTCGTACGCTTCCAAGAACCTGAGCCTACATCTTTGAAAGTCGACAACCTCTCAAACCCAGATGATGAGGAATACCGCGCTCACAACTACTTCACACAGCCCACACCAGCTTCATTATCCAACTCCGCAACTCACTCGAGCGAAGAAGACGATGGTACCTTTTCAGAGTTCTCCGATAACAGCTCCATGCTGACGGCATCAGTTGCTGGCGGCTCTAGACGGCGCTCAAAACGTCTATCGAAATCTGGATCGCGATTCATTGTCGCACAACCTCCACCAAAAGTAGTCAAGAAAAGCCGCCGCTTGATACAGATGTCACCACAGCTTCTCCTGCAGATTCAACTTGTCACAGAAACTAGACCTAAGCCGATGTTCGATGTTCTACCAAGTTCATTTGTGTCAGGTTCACCCATCGCAGCCCCCAGACTTGCAAGAAAGTTCCCAAGGCTGTTTCGAATGAGTGGACGGTTAGGTGCTAATGACCTTGTTCTTGCACGAAGTGAGAGCTACGATATTGATGAGGATAACTCTTCGAACGAAGATCGTCTTGATCGCCGGGATCTCATTGCTGTTTTTAGCCCAGTCCCCGAGACTGGTAAGACTGACATTGTGCTTGCCGACGGAAGTGTCTGGAGTGCTACGGCACTACCCAACGGCTCATACGACTTTGTTCACCAAAGCTCGGATGGCCTAGTAACACGAGCACGCTGGGCCAAGCGCAGAGTGAGTGCAGGTGCTATGTCGGTGCCCGAAAATGGCATCAGCAATGAGTTACCACCATACAAGTTTACTTTCAGCATTCTTGACCCGGCTACTAGACGGCACCCTGTCATGGCAACGGTGACACCGGCCTGTCTTGAAATCCAAGACTTTTTCTATCTACCGCAGCAGCCTCACGAATCTGATTCACAGACACCCAGAGCTTCTGTTGCTTACAAAGATCCTGTATCGGTTTTAGTCAGCAATGAACGCCGGTTCCTGCCCATCGATGCCGAGACTCGCGCGTTTATTGCGATATCCTCTGTGTGGGTTTCTCTGCAGCAGAAGGGCATTACTGGTGCAACACCACCTCGACGTAGCTCTCTTCGTCGTTCAGTTGGCCCATCCGAAAAGCCCCAATCGCCAGTGTCGTCCTCATCGTCCAGCAACTCGTCACCATCACAGGCTGCCGCGACTATAGCAAAATCATCGTCACATAAGCGGCACAGTCTGCCGCCATTGTCTATTGAGCCGAGTTATGCACCAAGACGTAGTATGTCGACTGGTGCAGTGTTTATGCAACGCAGGGTGACGGCGGCAGCTGCGGCTGCTTCAGCCATGAATTCTGTACAGCCAGCACAGGATGCCGTAGTCGAACGCGCTATCGACGATCCAAAGAGCAAACTTCCGCGATCCAACACCGCTGCTTCGACATCTGCCCGGGAGCCTAAAAAAGGTGGTCTATTCTCGTCTATCAAACGGCCTTTAGCCGCCGCAAGTCCCCCCGGCATTAAGAAGCCAAGGAACTCATCAATTTTATGTTTTTTTTTTTTTGATCTGATTTCTTGGCTTGTATATATATATATCATATAGATCGTATCTTGTCCCACATGCTGACATGCTTTATTGTCTTTTTTTTTTTTCTTTTTTTATTTATTTGCATCGTGAACTATCGCACAGCGAGTTCTTATATCCCAACCTATCGGTTCAGCATGTATTCTACCATTTTGTTGCGGAAGAAAAACACTTCTCACCTCGTCCACTCTCATCTTATACCTCATATACATCTTCATACCCTTGATTAGGGTCACACAATATAAAGATATGCCTTTGAAGCAAGAAAGATTAAGTTATATTAATGAATATCGATGTGCCTATATGTGAATTGAATGCGAGTTTTTGTCTGTGTGTTTGTGGTTGTAATCGATTGACAGCCATGATGGTATTGTAGGAATTTGATGATACTTGATATATTAGTGTTAAAAGAAGATCAGATAATCTCCATAGCGAACGTTGGCTGATTCTAATTAAATGTTTTCGTTATTATTCTCTAAGTCAGATGTCGTATTGGGCAAGCAAGAAAAGCAATATATTAAAGAGGTCATCTTTAAAATACCAGCCGGTCAATTAGATTGTAGATTGGCTTCCTTGTATCTGACTACTCTGCACGGATATACTACATCATATCGGTGTACGGATATTTCAAGTGTATGGATGCATAAGGCTTATGTATTATTTATATTAGTATGCACGGATTTAGTATTTTTTCTTCCTTTCTGTATGGAAAACATCAGATCATGGTTTGTACGAGCGTCATGGCACAATTGTGAGTGGATTTGGTGGGAGGGATTTTAATTGTATCACTTTTATTACATGTCGCTACATATACACACCATAGATTTTGGCTGATATTGATGTGAAAAGAAAGCACTTGCAGGTGTGATTATGTTCCTTGCATATTACATTGTTGATAGAGAGACAGGGATTTAAGAGTACAGATATATCTGTATGTGATTTTTTGTCCAATGTGATCATCGTACTCGTATTTGTATACAATTTTGTACAAATACAATCGTTTGTTAGCCGTACGTACACACAACATGTACGACTTGAAACTAAGAGCTTGGTGTATTTCTGGCCAATTAGCACACAGTAGACTACTAGCTGCTTACAATAAGCTTGGTCAGGTGACTGAAAGCTGCGAAGTGGGAATATGTATCAACTTGAATTTTGTCTTGGAGCTAGGGGTTAAAGGAACTAGGCTAAGCTGGACAGAAGAAGATTAGAGAAAGAGGGGGCCCGTCGTCTGATGATACTAACGATGAGATCATTATCGGTGATATTCCACGAATCGAGGCACTGGTTGGTGATGAGGTGGCTTGAAATTTTGTGCAGATTCATAGAGGCTAATCTACGATTACAGAAGCTATGTAGCTACATGTAGATTCTTTACTACTATTCTCAACGCTACATTGTTATTTTGATTCAACACAAGACTCTACAAGTCAATCCCCCAAAAATCATGTTCTAAAAAAAAAAAAAAAAAAGAAAAAAAAAAAACCTGTTCAGAAAATGGGACCATAGTGGAGTTTTGCACTCCGTTATTTTTGAGGCCAACTGTTATTGTTTCAGTCTTCAAAGTATACACCTAGTTTTGCCCCAAATTCCAGTAAAATTGGAGATGCCACTATGACCCAGGCGCCTGAGAAACACATTAAAATTGTCAGCAGGCCTAGAGCACGCCCCAAAAGCAGAAAATTTATAGGGCCATTGGGGCTGTCCTCTAGGTACACTGACCTAGCATCTTGACACCATAAACTGTGAACAGTTGATGACAAGGCGTAAAACAAGACCAGAAAAAGGCAATTAGACTGTGAACAGAAACACGAGAACAACACAAAAAGAGGGAAGAAAAAAAAAAACCAATCGCGATAATTGAAGTCCAATTGCAAAAAAAAATTCATCCCATTCTCACCCACAACCTGTTGATTGCATCGCGATTTCCATCTGCGTCCGATCGCATGTGAACGGCGATTCAGATGCCCGGGATAATGAGCACGATTTTGCCCTGTGACGACCCTGATTTCGTCCTGCCGTCGATTGAAAGTCCCGCACTTTTCAAGCACCATCGCCATCACCACCACCACCATCATCATCACAATATTCATCAAAATCATCATCAAAGTCATCGAAAGCACGCTGCAAGTCATCGCAATCAATCGCGACGATCAATATTTACTTCACTTCCGCACAGCGATAAACACAGCGACGCCCGACCGCGTCGATTTTCGCCTCGGAACTGCGACGTGCTGCAGCCCAATAGCGACCGCCAGAACCGAACCCAACGCCACCACCATAACCACAACCACCGCCAAAATCATCGACACCCGTGTCGCCAGCGTCACCTTCTGACACACGACTTCGACCACCAGCAGAACGAAAATCTTCATAGCACTGAATACGACGGACAACTTGACTCCGCAAACCCCCTTGCCGCTTCCTACCTGCCAAACACTGCAGCTGGGTCAGATAATAATAGCAGCACTGGTATTATTACTAAAATAATAGTGCAGCCTGCTATAGCATCTGTTCTAGTCCTGTTGTTGCCTCCTCTTCACCATACGCCTCTGATTGCAGTATCAGCGATAGCAGTAGCAATAGTGGTAGTAGTAGTAGTGACGACGACGACGATAGCGCAGACGAGATCCCTGCTCGCTTACCTCCGCCCCTGCGCACCTCTACTAGCAAATCGGGGAATCGTCAGCAGAGCATCCCCTACGCCAGTGCTATAGTGCAGCATCCGCACTACCACCTAAATAATAGCCAGTACCAATTTCTGCACCCTTACCAGTATAAGTGCCCTACACAACAACAACTCTTCCAAAACGCAGGAAAGCGCGCCGTACCAGTGCCAGTACCCACGTATAGCACAACAAACACACCTATAATAGCTACGCCTAAAACTACGACCAGTGCTAGTGCCTTAAACAAGGCCTTAGCTACCTCTATTGCCTCTGTTACTACTGCCATTACCACCACCACTAGAAGCGCGGTCTCTCCCACCATTGATTCCTTGGCCGCCACTTCTCTTGCGCCGAGTGAAACTCCTGCTACATCCATACTGCAAGTATCGCCACCACATCCCATGATTCGATTTTCCGATCGGGTTGCGGCGCGCTACAACCCTACGGCCGATCTTTCGACTGTGCCTACACCAACTAAACGCAGACGCGTTTCGGATTTAGAACAAGTTGAGACTACGGCGGCAGGCCAGTCCAAGCGAACGCGCCGGCTCTCATCTAATTTTAGCGGGGCCGCCACGGAAGAGCGCTATGATGCCGGCTATGAGGAGGAAGACTTAGAAGATGACGGAGCTTCAGAACATCGGTGGTCAAATAGGAGACCGACAGACGAAGGTGGGAGCATTATCCCCAGGTGGGTGGCAAAGACGTCTGGAAACCATCGTCCCAGCCAGTCCTTTCACCATGTCTCGACGGCGCCAGCAACAGAAAGTGTGAGATCAGCAGCCAGACATGGCATTTCGAGGAGCGCAGTTGTTGAGCCTGATGTGGAATTCTCACAGTTCTCTGCTACCTCGATCCTAGATCAAGGGACGCCACCACGACGATACAACCACGTTTCAAGATATTCAAACATGGAGTTCGAACCATCCCCATCCAAGACTTACAACAGGTCTAAGATACCAAAGGATTCCAATATCACCGAGTCTGACGACTCCGAAGATGTCATACCTGATTCGAGTATCAACCCCCATGTACCCAAGCCAACGGTGACACCAGCGTTGGGAACAGTTCCAAGTCTCCCGAAGAACAAGCAGCTGGAACTGCCCGAGATATCAGAGCTAGCTAGACTTGCCGGCGAAGAATGTTTGGCACACGCTCTTGAACCCTTCCAACTTCCCAGTGACCGAGTGACCTGGCCGCTATGGAGATACCTGAGTTACTTGCACCGGAATATTGAAAAATCCTCTCATCCAATGCCACCACAACAACAACATGACATTCACTCGCACCATAGTAATCAGCATCCGCAACAAGAACTTTCTGAGAGGGCACTCCAAGATCGCGAGGATGCGTTAGAGAAGGCGCATAATGGCGTTGAAGAGAATATCAAGCGGGTCATGAGTATACGCGAGCCGGGTAGCACAGTTATTCCGCGGTCCATAGCAGAGGATCTACGTATGGTGTTTATTCCGTTCTGTATAATTTTACTCGAAACAATCTGTGAAAGTGGATCAGAACATAGCAGCGGCAATCACCGTAAACCAATAGCGGTGCTGAAGAGTAGTAAAGGGTTACACGAGAAGAAGTTTACCTTCACTGAGAACACACTCTATCTTGCAAGTTCGGCGTTATCCTGGCTTAGATCGATGTATCAAACACGTTGGGAATGGCAGATTGCCAATGGAGAAACCCCACTAGATCAGCAACAGCAGCAGCAGCAAGATGAGGAGTTGTTTGTATCAAATGACTCAGAATCTGATTCTGATGATGATGGATTTGAACCTGTGAAGGGATATAACCCCAAGAAGGCAACAAAGGGGCCGAATTTTGGAGAGGTGTTGGCGACCATTGAGGACAAAATCACGAAAGCATGGTCAGCGTTACTAGAAGACGAGTCTTGATATCAACACTAGTCTATTTTGTTTGTGGTGCTTCGGTGGTCATCTTGATAAATATTTTCATTATATCCCTGTGGATAGATATCATATAGGTCTATCTACGGAGAAGATAGGAAGGGACAAAAAAAACGGTATAAACAGGGCTGGATCCAGTATGTCTTTTTCATTATCATTTTTGTATATTGGTATAACTTGGTTAGCCATCACTGGCTGTGAACAAAATGTAAAGTTTGCTCTTCTTTTTTGCAGTATTCTCTTTTATTTTAGTCGTGTAACATCTCCTCTCATTCTTATAATTTTTTCTTTATCGGTTAGTTAGGATTTGTTTTTGATTTCAATATATGATACCACCCCTCCGTCTTTTCCTATAAAATCATGACTATTATAAACATTGTGATAACAAGATTAACTATTTTCAGATGTTCCTTCGATATCTCAAACGATCAACAAAGGATATAATGGATAAATAAATGTGAAGGTTACAATGCAGCTTTCGAATATAGACGCTTTTTACTGGTTATTACAATAAATATTTGCATGTGATCGCTTCCTCATGCAAGACGTGAACCAAGAAAATATCGCGTCGAAAAGATGTCGCTAACTAGAGCTCTTCAAAGGTTAGTACCATCTGATATATAATATTAGTAGTGTTATACATACAAAACGATGGTAGTATACCAATCATTTTATAATTTTTGATGTTATGTGACAACGTATACAAATGTGGTCATTGTATATCTGTTAAGGTGGAAGGATCGTTACCCCTCCTCCTTGACGGTACTTTTTTTTTCTTATGGAGAACATAAGAGAAGGAAAAAAAGTAGGGTTTTTTATTAATTGTTTTGACAAATCGTCTGAACGTTATGGATTCTTCCTTAGGTACATCTTTCATGTAAAAATCGGGGAACCTGTTAGTCCATGACGTTGACATGGGAGAAGAGAGAAAAAAGAGTCCAAGCTAATGTTTGTTTGCGTCATACTATAACATTTTCCGTTTAACAATGTGATCTTGGATCTAGTGATATCAAAGAACGGTTTGTTTAACGGAATGATCTCGAACTGATTCAAAAAGAGGGTATCAGGCTGAAGGGATATTATAAACATGATATACCAAGGGAAATAGTAGTGCATATAAGGCTACATGTAGGGAGGAAGATGGTTTGGTTCGGTCAAGCCTTTATCAAGCACTGGTTCGTCTCGCCAGATTCAACCAAGAAAAGAAAACAAAAAAAAACCTGAACACGCGAGGAAACCCGCTAGGGAAACCGAAACCTAGATCAAATGTTAGGAGAAAAAAGAAAGACAGCACGAACACAAGCACATGGAAAAAAGAAGCTTAAGAGAATTTAAAGACCAAAAAGCGAAGACGCCGATGCGGCGCTGTTGTTGTCTCCGATACGGGGAATCGAACCCCGGCCTTCTCGGTGAGAGCGAGATATCCTAGCCCCTAGACCATATCGGATTATGTGTGATTCTTGAGCAATGTGGTGATAGTAGGCATTATAACGTATGGCATTGTAGACGGGTAGTGATTCAAGTAGATGATAAATATAGCGAAGTCAAGACGATAATGGTATGTAGATAGAAGTTGAGTAAATGAAGTCAAGGTAAAATCTGGTTTGCTAGGGCGAAGTGTTGGCCACTAGTTCACCGAGCCTAGGAGATGGTGATCTACAATCTTGGACAGTACTGGAGGACATGAAATAGTTATTTTGTCTGACCGGTAAGAGATCGGGGCGTTATAAAGCCTTGGCAGACTTTGAAATAATTCATGAATATACACGACGACAAATAGAACAATGTTTCTCTAGGCCATGTCGAAACGTAAATCGATAGATATGTAGATATAGTTCAAAATAAACTTAACACTTGTAACCGATAACAGATAGTTAAACAGGGTCCTTTTTCAAGGTTTTTTTTTTTCTACTTTTGTGTAGTGAGCTTAAGTAACGAGCTAGTAAAAAGCTCTAATTTAGATCATGTTGCTAGTAGAACCCCTGAAATCAACATCAACGTCTGTTCTTGAATATAGCTTGTCTGATATTTAGGGTTGCAGTTGCACATGCATATGAATTTGAATTTTCTTTTTTGTTAAACTCTGGAAAAAAGAAGGGGAATATTGTTGGATTAGCGGTAATGAGTTGAAACGAAACGAAACGAACACATGCAGGTGCAACGCGCAGCTTGTAGATAATATTAAAAGCATATGTATGTATAATGTATAACTACATGTTAAACGAGATAGATAGATAGAAAGAAAGAGCTTGTTTTCTGGGTCTATCTAGCACGAAAACAAAAGCGATATGCAGACGCGACAGAACATGATTATAATCAGAGCATGGGGAGGGGGGGGGGGGTCTAGAAGAAGGGGGGCTAAAGAAAGAAATGGGCCTCTCTCTTCTTCTTCTCTCCGACTGTTGGTCTTTCAATTTTTACATGTTCAAATCAATCATAACGCCAAATCCAGGGACGCGGCGCGATGTTCGATCCACCGCAATTTGTAGCACGTTTACCTGAGTTTTAGGGTGGATTGTAATTAAAAAATGAGAGGGCTGAACGGAAATATTGGTCATGGTGGCTTCGTGTTGTGCACAACGAGCAATTACTCAAGTCTCAACAAAAATGGCATCTTGGAGTATAGATATAAAAAATACATAGTATGAAGAAGAAGAAGAAGTATGAAATTAACTATAGGGAGGCCGAAGATGATTAGGGGGAGAGAAAGTGTCTTATATCAGACTGTATAAAAGATGCAAAAAAAACTACAAAATACATGCTTGAATTTCAAGAATTACTCATTGGCCAATTCGGAGTCGGAGTCGTTGCCCTAATTTGCAAAGTGGGCAACTGCTACTATGACTGGTGTTCTGGACCATTGGAAAACGAAGAACTGTTCAAGACCGACACGGCAATTTCCTCCTTTCTACCCTGTATGGCACATCTGTTCAGTACCGAAGGAATATATGTAGTAGAAGTGTAGAAAAATGATAAAAATACGTGTGAATTATACTAGAGGATATGGTTTAAGATATTAACATCTTACAGGCTCGAATTGTCAATATTCAAGTGAAAATCCTACTCGCAAGACAAATGACAGAAGCGAGCTTTGCTATATATTACTTTTTTAACTCTTTCGTAGGTCTCTCAGCAGACATTAATTGCTAGAAATGTTGTTTTCCTTCCTCCTTTCCCCAACTTAGTTCCTTCCCTTTTCTGCTTGTTGCCTACCCAGCCCGCAGTTCCTTCGCATTTTGTTCTTCTTAGCTGTCTAAAGCAAATAAATCGAATTTCTCCTGCCAATTTTTGATTTCTTTTTTCTTTTTTTCCTTTCTTCTTCGTCATCATCAAGCTAAAGAAATTGATACAGTCTTTAGCATTTTTGACGCTCCCACGTGAAGCAATTACTATCGAGAATTTCGGAATCGTGCCTTGCTTCCCCCCCTCGGCATCTTTAACGTCCTTTATACTTTGCCCTTCGTTTACTCTTCCATTCTTTCGATTATCTCATCTCACGCTTTGAAGGCCTCTTCTCTTGACCTGTTTAATTATTCTATACTATCTTATGCCAGCTTTTTATTCTGTCTAGGTAAGCTTCTATCCAACCCGTCGATATGTTCCATGCAGCAAAAAAAAAGCAACAGCAGCACCAAACAGTAGTAGAGTCAGTCACCCGATCCCACAGCTGCGGCCAGCCTGCATCAGGACGTCTCGAACGCAACTCCAGTATGATAAAAAGATAGGCCAGAACCATCATCCCACATGAACCGTCCCATCGATCGAAGGGAAATAGAAAGAAAGGGGAAGTGGAAGGCCTCTTTAACCGTTGCTCTCTCCTTTGATATATGCACGATGCGAGCCAAAGCCAGCATGTTTATTTGCTCGTCTGTACGTCGTCTTCATGTCAACATATCCGAAATCCTTAGCCAACGAGGCATCGGCCATGGCCGCCTCGTTTTGGCACTGGAAGTTGGAAGTTCTAGAAGGAATGAAGGAAGCATATTCACATATCGACTCGTGATTCTAATCACTGCCGTGCTTTGTTTGCTGGTCAGTTTGTTTGTGCTATTGTTTTCATGCCGCAGAAAAAGTTGTTTCTGTGTTTCGTTGATCAGTCTTTTGTTTATAGACTTGGTTTTTTTTCCTTCCGGCATATTTTTGACTTGACAATCTACGGCTATTGTTTACTCGCAAAAGAAGCTATGGTCAGTACTTAGCTTGCAGTATTCCTGCTATAAATTCCTAGCTTGCGGGGGACCAGCCCGCCATTATTATACGACATTATTAGTTAGCAGGTTAGGTGGCGCAAGATTTTGTCAATGCGCCGCCCTCTTCTGTTTTCTTTCTGTCATCTTTTGTTCTTTTATTCGATTGTCGATATAACTGAGCCAGCCTTTTTGTTTGATACTTTTTGAGTCTCTATGGAGGGCAATGAGATATCAAAGTACACTGGCTATATACTAGCTCTACTGAGTGGCTCTACTAACCATACTGTCTCTGCTACTGCTCAACCCACCCAACTGCTCCATGTCGCATCCTCTACCAAACTTTCCACCTGACTGTTAACTGACTCTTCCTTCTTCTTTCTTATCTGCAGAGCTCTCGAGATTTGCGGTCCGCTTAAACCTCTTTACCAATTGCTCGCCAATTCGCTTCCTTTTGTTTTTTTCCTCCTCTTTCTTTTTTTTTGTTCTATATCTACCTCGTTGTCTTCTATTCCCCCTTTTTAGACCATCGTCAGTTTTGTAGGCTATTTTAGCATCTATCACAATGTCTGACGCCGAAGTCATCGAATCGCCCAAGCCGGAACAAGTCAAGGCCTCTTCCCCCGCGCCAACTTCTTCGTCTGTCCCTACTTCTCCAGAGTCAAAAGCCTCAGTTTCTTCATCGACTGTCACTAGTCCCAAGCCAGAGTCGAAAAAGATGTCCGCCACTTCGACTACGCCTAGCGGAGTGCGTCGTCCTGCTGCCTCTACGAGCACCACCACTACCCCCAAATCAACGACAACAACGGCTCGTGCGACCGGTGGACTCACTAAGCCCCCAACCCGTCCGACCATCGGCTCTACTGTTCGCCGTCCTGCAACTTCGACCACCTCCAGCCATCGTGCGACTACGTCCGTCTCGGCCTCGGAAGATGAGAAGAAGCGTCCTTCGTCGCTTACCAGCACGGCTGCTCGCCGCCAGTCGTCTATAGTGTCCAATTCGACCCTGCCAGCCTCTCCTTCGCGTGCTGCTGCTGAAAGACGCACCAGCACAATTGCTTCGAGCACTACTACACGCAAGCCTCTGTCCTCTTCGACCACGTCCACTACTGCCACAAGCGCCACCCGCACTGCTTCACGCACCAGTACCAGCACTATCGGTGCCACTAGAGCTCCTAGCGTTTCCTCTAGACAATCGACATCTGGAATTTCTACTGATGCGCCCAAAAAGCGTATGTCGTCTGTAGGTGGCTCTGTCGGTGCCTCGACCAGCAGACTTACTACTCGTTCTGTAACGCCTAGTGCTGCTTCATCCAAGGAGCTTGAGGAGCTCAAGGCTAAGCTTGCTGAAAAGGAGACCGAAATCGAAGCCCTCAAAAGCAAGGTCCAATCTGGCGAAGACAAGATTTCGGAGCTCGGTGATCAGATTGAAAAGGAAACTGTTTCTAGCACTGACAATGAACAGGCCCTGACGGATCTCAAGGCTCAGCACCAAACCGCCATCGAGGGTCTCGAGGCCGAGGTTGCTTCTTCAACTGACAAACTCTCCTCAGCGGAGGTCGAGCTTGCTGAACTTAAGGCTGCTGTCTCTGAAGCCCTTGCCGTTAAGGAGTCTCTTGAAGATGAGGTTGCGTCCCTCAAGGAGTCCATCACCAAAGTTTCT
This sequence comes from Davidsoniella neocaledoniae, assembly GCA_009806295.1. Lineage (NCBI taxonomy): Eukaryota > Fungi > Ascomycota > Sordariomycetes > Microascales > Ceratocystidaceae > Davidsoniella > Davidsoniella neocaledoniae. The sequence goes on along the minus strand of RHDR01000010.1, from coordinate 96,168 downwards.
GAAGAGGCTGCTGCGGAGTCTGCCACAAAGGTTTCCGAGCTAGAGGCTAAGCATGAGGCCGCCATTGCCGAGCTCAAGGCTGCTCAAGCTGCCGAGATTGCAAACCTCAGTACCTCTTCGTCAGAAGAAGCTGACGGCGCTCTATCGCAAGTCAAATCTGGTTATGAGGCCACTATCTCCGAGCTGGAAGCCAAGGTCGCGTCTCTTTCTAAGGAAATCGCTGCTCAAAAGTCGTCTGCTGAGTCTACTGCTTCCGAGTCCTCTTCTGCCAAGGCAGATATGGAGGCTCAGCTTACTACTGCTCAGGAAGAACTGAAGGCCAAGACTGCTGAGCTCGAGACAATCACGAGCGAGCTTACTACTGTCAAGAGTTCTGTTGCCGAACTTACCTCAGACCTTGAATCCACCAAGGCCGAGCTCGAAAAGGCCAAGGAGGAGGCTACCCAAGCCGAGGATAAATACAAGAGCGAGCTAGAACAGCTTTCCCAAAAGCTCGAGGCCGAGATCGAGAGTCTGCGTAGCGATGCTTCTTTCAAGAGCAAGTTCGAGGAGCTTGAAGCTCAACATGCTGAGTTGGTCAAGTCTCTCGCCGAGGCCACTGCAAGCCACGAAGCTGCCATCAAGGCCGCCTCCGACGAGCACACTGCTGCTATCAAGACTCTCAAGTCACAGCATGCCGAGGAGCTATCGAAGGCTACTTCATCTGCCTCTGATGAGTCGTCATCTAAGCTTGACGAGCTCAAGGCCGCTCATGCTAGTGAACTAGAGACTCTTAGAACTGCTCATTCTAGCAAGATTGAAGAGCTCAGTGCTTCCCATGCTACTGAACTGAAGGCTATTGATGAGCTCAAGGTTGCTCACGCTTCCGAGCTGGAGGCTCTCAACTCTTCCCACACCGAAGCTTTGGCTGCTGCCAAGGCTACTGCCGAGGCTGACCTTGCCGCCGCTACCGATTCTCACAAGGCGGAACTATCCAAGGCCCAAGAATCTGGCGACGCTGCCCACGAAACCAAGGTCGCTTCTCTACAAAAGGAGATTGATGATCTCAAGGCTGAGATCTCCAAGCATGAGGGTACCATCAAGCACAAGGATGAGGAGCAGCAGACCGAGATCATGAACTTGATTACCGGTCACCAAAAGGAGCTGGTTTCCAAGCAAGAGTCTCTTGATGGCGCGGAGGAACAGTCCCGTAAGCTCCAAGAGGGTCTCTCTTCCCAGCAAGACGAACTGCGTAAGCAACAAGCGAAGCATGCCGATGACATTGCTACTATCAAGAACGAGTCCGATCACGCTTTAGCTACTCTCAAGAAGCAGCTAGAGGATCTCGCAGATCAGAAGACAGCCGAGGCCACTGAGGCCGAGGCTAAGGCACAAGCTCTTCAGGAGCAGCTCGATGCTCTCAAGGCTCTGCCTACCGAGCTTGCCGAGGCTAAGTTGTCGCTTGAGAAAGCCAATCTAGAGTTGGATGATTTGGGCCAGAAACTAGCTATCGAGAAGATGGAGAAGGCCAATGCCCTAGCTGACCTAGACTCCGCGCAAAACGGCGGCAAGTCGGGCAGCGCCGAGCTGGAAGCGGCACGCAAGGAACTGGCGGCACTACGCACGACGACCGAGGAACAGCAAAAGGCAATGACAGATCTGAAGGCTGAGTTAGCTCTAGTACAGAAGGATCTCGAGGCGCACCGGTTAGAGGCCGAGGCGCAGGTCAAGACAGCCAAGGCTGACTACGAAGATATGCACCACACGATGGTAGAGTTAGTGGAGACAGAGCAGAAGAAGACGTTAGAAGCCATGGACAAGGCTGTGGCGGCACAGAAGAAGCTGGCGGATGCTGAGGATGCGGTGAAGCAGGCGGCGGAGAAGGAGAAGCTGTTCGAAGAGCTCCAGGCACAGCTGAAGGTCAAGGACGCGGAGATTGCCGAAGCCAAGGTACTGCATTCCACGGCTGTTTAGACACCAGTCCTCTTCATATCACCTCCATCACCTCTCTACTACCATTACTACTACCACCAAACCACCTACGGAAGGCTTACAAGTGATTTTTGTTTTGGCAGGCGTCGGCCGCAGCCTCGATGACACCGATGACGATGATGACGACGACGACCCCCGTGAAAGCAAAGGGCCTCGCGGAATCCCGATTCGCGACCATGTCCGACGACGAAGCTGATCAGCCGAAGCCGACGACGACAGCCTTTTTCGGTATTAATGACAACAACACGCTACTTGATCAAAACAAGCAGCAACAGCAGCAGCAAGGCGAGGGTGAGACCGAAGAGGGTTTGAGCAGCAACAACGCCATCAAGCATGATGGCAACGACCACGGTAACAATGACAACAATAACAACAACGGCGGCGAGGTCGAAGGTGAGGATGCAGCAGGCAGCACCCCGTCCAAGAAGAAGAATAAGAAGAAGAAGAACAAGAAGAATAAGCGCAAGAGCGATGCCTTTGTGGCCGACGAAGCAGCGGCCGACAACGAAAACAACGGTGAGAACGAGAACGAGACGGCGGCTGCTGTCACACACTCTGCCAGCACAAACCAACAACAAGGTGCCGATGAAGACGAAGATCTATCGTCGGCAGCCCTAGCCTCGGTATCTATTATCCCTCTCTCCCTCTGGCAGTCTCTACGCTGAAGGCACCCAACATAGCATACAAGAACACTTGCTAACCCTAATCCGTCCTCCGTGTAGCTTGCTAGAGCCCGCATCAACGCCAAGCACATCGATGCTCTAGATCGTGACATGCGTGACCAAAACCTCAAGTGCGTTTGACTCCCCTTTGCCATGATCCCAAAAAAATCATCTTTGTTACTGACCAACCTGTGCCATTAGGATGCTTAGTGCCATCACCGACGTCAAGCCACAGGTTCCTGCAAGCTTGCTGAAAGAATAAATTGACCGCAGGGCGGTGTATGATTCTGGTCTTTGTCTTTTTGTTCTCCCTCTCCTCTTTTTTTACTCTAAAAACTACGATGTTTTCTTTCTCTTTTTGTTTTTGGGGCTTTTTTTCTGGCTTTAGGTTAATGCGTTGGACGATACTCTCTACTCTTCTTGATTCTGATATTCTTTTCTCTTTTCTATATTTCTCCTATGTTCCTGTCCATTATCTTTGTATCTTGTTGGTCTTCCTGCCCCGTAGTTTATTTTTCGTTTTTCCCTTTCTTTCCGCCAGCTTTGTCACCTGCAAATCACGTAGTGTTTGTTCTTTCTCTTCTTCTCACCAAGGTATCTTACGGGGTGGAGGGGTAAGGGGGGGGTTATAATAGAGATAGACAACTGGATGAACGGTATGATATGATGTACTAAGATGGCGATGAAGATGATATATACCCGTTTTTTTTCTCTTTAATACTACTAAACTATGATTCTTTAATATATTCATGAGATATTCACTCCTTTGCTGTTACAAGTGGTCGTTTCTTGAACAGAACGTTAAAGTTCTCTTGCTTGACAAACCATGCATTGGTAAGTTTCCATTCTTCCTTAGGGTTCTCGAGGGTTATCTATACGTGTAGGGTTAACACAATGAACTTTCACAACTATCTAGACTTTTATATGCAACATACCTCAAAACGACGTAGCAATGCGGGAACTACTTTATAGATCTCTAATAGGCTAATATTCTTACCAATGCATGTGCGTGAGCCCATACCGAACTGAAACATATGCGACTTCATAGTCTTAATTCTCTGTTCCTCGACAGCGGCATCTGGAGCATTTGGATCGACGAGCCAGCGTTCAGGATGATAGACATCAGCATCTTCGCCGAAGATTTCAGGTCGCTGGTGTAGAACCCACGCAGATACGCCAACGGTAGTCCCGCCTGGGATGAAATGACCATCGATAGTAGCGCCGGGGGAAGGCACAATGCGTTCAAGGGGGTAGACCGGCGGCGGGATGGAGACGGAAGGATTCCTGGATGACTGCGTCGAGATAAGGTAGAGCACGGGCTTGAGTGAATGTCGGCACAGTGGATTCGGACGAGCTGGAAGAGGAGGAAGAGAAATGGCCATTGGCAGCTGCTGTATCCAGCTCGGCATAGAGTTTGATTAGGGTTTGTGGGGATCGTAGGAGATAGTAGAATACGGCTGATAGCGAGATAGCAGTCGTTTCACTTCCGGCAAAGGCCATGCTGACTGCCATGGTTTGGACGAGGGTTGGTGTCATCAACGAAGGGTTGTTTCGATGGGCGGCGAGGAACTTGGAGAGAAGATCGGGCTTTGTTGGAGTGGACGAGGAAGAAGATAAGGCCTTCTTGGGAAGAAGAGTAGGGCTGGATAGAGACTCTACGCGCTCTGATAGCTGGGCTCGGGCAAATTTAGCTACGGGGAATGTACTATCGAATAATCCCCATTGCGAGAGCTTAAGGTATATTGGGTTCTTGAGGAAGAGTAGATCCAAGAAGGGAATCTGGCCGACCTGTCATGACATATAGAGAAAACGTGTTAGTTTAGGTTGTCAAATGAAGAACTTAGAAGTAGAAAGGGGAAGAGAGAGAATACGCACCGGAGCAACATAAAGAAACAGTTTTCCGAGATATCCAACGATCCCGTCTACATCTTCGTTTCTCTCGACGAAGCCGTGGCGTTTACTATAAGTAATCTCACCGATGACATCGAACGCATAAAACTGCAACCAGCGAGGAAAATCACATGCTCGTTTATTCTCATCAGCTTCTTCCAGATCTGATACGAGAGAAGTGGCACTGGGAGTGCCGGCAGAAGAAGGAGAAGTATAGAGTTCTTCTGTACGTTGTAGAAATATTTCAGTAGTGGCATCGACGAATGGCTCGTAGGATACTAGCGCAGACATGGCAAAGGCACTGCTCACGCACCGACGAAAGGCAGCATGGAAGGCATTCGACGTCGTGCTGAATAGAGAAGCGAGGCGGTGACCATTGACGATGCTTTGCTGGACGATATAAAAGTCACTCTGCGCATAAGGTTGTCAGTATATCATATCCAAAGACCCCCATACTTCAACATGTGAAATAGAGACAGCTGAACTGGGCTTTGCTAGTCCATATGAGTCTTCTGACCTAACAAAGCTTAACTTTTCTACGTACCTTGACATAGCCCTTGTTTAATCCGTAGATATCCTTGACTGCCTGAGGCGTAGCAAACGATAGACAACTCGGACCTAAGCGAACCACATCACCGTGCAAGCTATGCAATTTCCGCAAAGTGACTTCCGGACGTTGTTTATAAACATCCCAAAAACGCCACCAGTCAGTAAAGGCTGCAATCTTAGGCCCGGGATAACGACGTAGGCCGCGGCAGAAATAGTTCCGTAGGATATGTGTGACGATGATGAGGAGTGAGAGACTGGCTGCGTGGGCAGTTGCAAAAGCAACTACTTGCGAGATCAACATGTTGAATGTAGGTTGATGAGGTTGGGTTTAGTGTATATTTGAAAATGGGAAAGACCTTGAAACGGAAAAGAAAAGAATATATCTATGTATATTTATATTAATGCCTCGTACTATATGCTACTTTGAAGGCGTTCGTTTAGCTGCCTCAAGTCCCGGCTTCATCTCTATAATACTATCCGAACTACCGACATCTTGGTAGGACCGATATAATATCCCGTATTACCCAAACCTTATCTAGGAAAAAAAGAAACCAAAGAAGAAGAGGATGAAATCCAAGCAATGATACCCGGTGCGAGTTTCTCCACGAAAATAAATATAAGAGTATACGATATATCAAGCTCTCAGCTTAAGCTCTCAAAAAAGTAACCTCGAGTTGACAGGAATTTCAGATGCCGAAGAGGTACGAGAAACAAGCCAAGCTTATATGTATACGTAACTATGCAATAATAAAACATATAAGATATATAAAAGAAAAAAAAGGCTTGGCTAATGTTTCTAGAGTGGTAGTTTCCTTTTTAGGTTGCTCCAAATTAAACATTAATATATATATTAAAAACGAACTGCGTTATCGTATATGGTATCCGAGTTATTTTTCCCCAGGTTTTCAATCTTTGGTTCCTACAGATTTCCCTCCCTTCAAAACGAACATCAGAAATTTGGAGATTCAAGCGGCTCTTGAAAAGACGGCAATAACTCTCGGCAGTTGAAAAAAGGCCAAAAAAAACCTCAAAATGAAAAATAATGTCTTGGTATATTATTTAAAAAGGAAATCAAGAAAGAGCAAGTCAAGAAAAAAAAACAAAAGAACATGATATATTATATGATGAAACCATTCAAAAACAACTAACATGAATAAGCCAACTTGGAATCCGGTAAAAAGAAACCTACGAGGCTCTTTCTTCTGCAGCTGGCAAGAAGAATAAAAAGAATGATCAGAATATCGTGAACAATAAGATAACTAGTGTCGTGATAAAGCTAAGAATAGCACAGAAAGGAGAGACTACTAGATTACACAACAAATAAAAACAAGATAAGAGAAGAAAAAAAGCTCAAGTAACCCTAAAAACGCCTACCCGTCGCCGAGGACTGGCTCGATAAAGCGACGGTCGTGCCACATAAACCGAGGCGCTACGGACATCAAAACACATCTAATGTCTGCCATCCTCGTCCTCATCACTATCGCCATCAGAATCCGAATAGTCTACGGGGTCCTGACGTCTCGCCAAATCATCCTCGAGACCGCCCTCGCTCTTCGGATCGACGTATCCCTCGCCACCAGCAATGCTTAGGGCCACGGGAAGGAACACCAACGCATGCAAGCCTGCGAACACGAGGAGCGCAAGCCATACACGGAAGTAGTAGATCTCAAAGATCTTGCTGCGTGTAAAAGCTAGCACAGATACGCCGAGAAGCTTCGTAACTGTGATACCACTGAAGACTGAGCCGCCGACATTGGCTAAGGCCGTCCAGGCGCGCCCATCGCGGCCGCGGAGCTTGCTTTGCTCTAGGAAAGTAAATGATGGGAACATGAATGCCCGTGCAATGTGGGCGCAGAATTCAACACTGATGCCGACGCAGATCACCAGGTTAACCAGTGAAACGGCGTTGAGTGAGACGCCAAAAAGTGCCATAGCGCCCATGATGTCAACTACAGACATGACAACCGTCAGTGACACAATAGCAGCCGTAGCCACGGAACCTAAGAGCACAGAGGCAACAACCATGATGAGGCCGATAGCAGAGCCAAGGAGCGTAATTGTCAATGACCATATTGTAGCGTATTGGTCGAAAAAGATGTAAAATACACTGTAAGGGAAGACCTCCAGGCCTGTTTCCTTGGAAATATCCGACGCTACCCGACGTGCCGCAGCGTACGCCTCAATAAAATCAGACTGGCTACGCAGTGGCATATGCATGGTGCGGAAGTGACTGGCTTTGACGACTTTCTTCTCGCTATCAACAATGACAGCCGAGCCATACGATGCCCGACCACCTAGTGGGCAGTCATCAGTCGTTGGCGCTATTAGGAAACGCTGGAGATACTCGATGAACTCATCACCCTCCGGTAGACCCTCCATTGTCACATTCCAAGCCGGGCTGTGGTGGGCAAAGCAGGCTTCTTTGTTGTTCACACAGCAACTATCGCCAAGATCGGGGTTTAACCACATGAAGAAGTCATCGATCCAGCTAGCCGTCGGAGACGCAATCCAGGATGCTTCAGGCCGTTTACGCTCACCCTCGAGGATGTTGGCTAACGACATCTGATCGCAGGTTGTGAAACGAGCACATAAGTGCTTCTGCTCAGCGCGCTGCGAAAGATCGGCTTCCTTGGTAACAAAATACACAGGAGGGCCTGAGCCAAAGTAGTCGTAGAGATCGTTGAAATAAGGAATCAGGTACGAGTCATCTGGGATAGCGACACGCTGATCTAGACCCAGCTCGATTTCTGGAAGCAGCGCAATCGCAGCGGCAAACATGGCCATAAACACGGCGACAACAATTGTCTTGGCAGTCTTGGTCAGAAGCATAGGCGCATAGTACTTACTAATGATGCGCTGCAACGAGCCATCCTCGGGCACTTCATAGTACTGGCGACGAGAGTCGTCCAGCTGGATACGGGCACCCTTGACCTCAATGCATGGAATACAGTCAGCGCGGTAATGCTCAACACGGTTCTGATTCAAGGCAAGAACCGACACAAACATAGTGACCTGGAGAATAGCATTGATGAATACCGCACCAGCCGCATATACGGCAAAATTGCGCACCGCAGGCATGCTACAAGCGCCAGGAAAGGAACAGTCTCAGCGATGACTGAAAACAGAATCGAGGGACCCATGCGGCCGAGGGCCTTGGCGATACGGTGTTCATAAATGTCGTCTGGGTGGCTAATGTTGACACGCTCAAACTCATGAACGATCAGGAAGATGTTGTCTACACCAACAGCAAGAACAATAAAAGGGATAACCTCGGCAATGATTAGCGTAGCCTTCAGTCCAAACCATGAGAAGAGGCCAATAGAGGCTGTGATAGACATTAGTACAATAGCGATTCCAGCGACTCCTAGGGTAAACTTGGACTGCACCAGTGCCAACGATGGATTTCTCATCATGTCCCGGAATGACAGTGTAGTAAATCCAAGTGACACTGAAGCGTAGAAGAACATGACAATGTAGCTCAGGACTACGATTCCAGCGTCAGTGTTGGTCGACTTGTTGAGCTCCTGTTCCAAACTAGCCTCAGTGTTGAACGACAGTCTAAGACCACGTGCAGTAGCCTCCTTTTGAGCCTCGAGAAGACGATCACGTAGTGCAATCTCAAAATCTATGGCTCTTTGAACCTCTGGCGAGCCTTCTTCAGCGTTGGATACGACCCAAGAGACCACGAGCGCCTGAGAGTCAAGAACGTTTCCATTTCCATAACCACCTAGAACCATGTTGGCTTCGATTGGCTGGCCGTATTCAGGACGACACTCGACAGGTGACCGAACACAGTCTTCCAAGTGCTTGGCCCAGCTGATGGGATCAACAAGATCAGCCTCTCCCTGCCAGTATCCAGTCACAGACTGGACAACACAGGCATCACCAAGAGGCTTGAAGCACACGTCGTCAAGAGTTGCGCCATAAGTGGCGCCCTGAAGTTGGGTGATGCTCTTCTCAACGTCCATCCACCACATAAGCGTATCGTAGCTCAAGACAGGGCTAGGACCATTGGCATGAGTATCATTGACCAAGAAGACCTGCTGGGCACGGTAGAACGGGCCAAAGTTGGAATCGAAGAACGCCTTTTCACGTGCTGCTTCAGATGAAGGACTAACCCATAGACGAGCAGGGTCGCGTTCAAGGTCAAATCGGACCCAACCACAGCTCAAAACTATGACGAATACCAAGCTGCTCATGATGGTAATAGCAGGAAACTGGGCGGCAAAGAGACCGAGCTGGTTGAACGCAGTGTCACACCAAGTGTTGATCCGGTGATAGCGCGGCGGGCGGTCGTAGCCAGATCTATTGTGCATAAGAGTATAATCGGCTTCATCGTCTTCGTCGTCGCTGGGCGCAGTGTCCTGCAGCAACTGAAGACGCTCATATCGCCTCTCGGAGTGGCGTTTCCATGCCAGGCGTCCAGCAATAGTTCCGACGAACGATAAGAGCAAGGCGCTATACGTAATAATCGATGCGAATGATAGACAGGGAAGCTTTCCGACATGGCATGAGCCATGCTCCTTGACCGGTTCTAGGGCAGGGCAAACTTCGGGACAGTCAACACAAGCACAGCGGAAGTTCGGGTCCTCGTCATTGCATTTCTTTGGCTTCATCTCTGGGCGTGCTGCCATCTTGGGCTCGTGGTACGTTTCGGCATCGGGGAAGTTGATCTGGAAAGGCGAGCCAATAGCCTTTTCGTCACCGAGGAACTTGAGCATTTGGCTGTGGTTCTTTGCGCCACCGCCAATAAAGTTCATGGCATCCGCATTTGACGCACCAAATTTGACGTTCTTGCAACTGTCGTAGAGACCCTCGCCAAAATCCTCTGATATCAACTGGTCAAGCTCGGCAACGAGGGTTTTGCCGCCCTTATCCAGCGATTTGGTGACGTTGATGAAAAGCGACTGGTCAGGCGAGCAAGTGAATGTACAGAACAAGTTGAAGAAGTTCTCTTTGCAGGCAGGGCATGATCCGACGATCTGCTTCGGCGTGGACATCTCGGACTTGAGCGCAGCGACCTACATACATGATGTCCCGGTTAGTAGATGGTTCATAGCAACACTATACCATAGACATAGAAAAGCAAAGACTAACCTGTTCAGTCGTGCAGCAGACCGGGCCAGTGTTCCATTTTGGGCCACACAGCTCAACGAGCATCTCCCGAGTCTCGACATCTGGATCTTCGGCCGGGCCATTATCGACACATGGGAGTTGCTTGCCGAACCAGCTCTTCGAACCGCACTGGCCGCGCATTGCACAGCGGCCCGCCTCATGAATCGGAGTTAAAGCCGACGAGGACGAGGAAAGCAAGTCGTTGGCAAGCGACGGCGCTACTAGAGACGCCGCCACAAAGGCCACCTGGGCCCAGGCGCCATATGGAGTCATTCAGACAGAGAATACGATGATGTATAGATTGCGGTTTGTAGTAGAGATGTCAAATCGGTTGTTTCGTAAAAGTGGCGAACGCGACGGTTTAGATGGAGGGCCAGTTACGATGATGACGCTGGATCATTTGACAAGGCTATGGTAATAATAATGATACTAAGCGACAAGGCTGAAATTAAACGTGACTTCTTGTCAAAGGGTAATTGTCGCGATCTATAATCGCCAGTCAGGCTATGACAGTTTCAAGGTAGGTGCAGCAAACAAGATTCAAGCAACAAGCAATAGTTGTTTTGGGTGTCCCAGTCAGTGTCGCAACTTCCATTTACTCGAGGCCGCACCAACAAATCTAAAGGCGCAGCTCTCTGAATCCAGAAGGAGCGAGCTGGCGGAAGACCCATTTTTTCTGCCCAAATGATGCAAGGCTTAGTTACAGTGTCTACGCTTTAGCGGGCTATTTTTCTACATAGTAGCTGCACAGAATCATAGCAGCAATACTGTACGGTCACCTTCTAGCTTTAGCTCCAGGTACAATCAATAAGCTTCAATCCACCACATTAGATAATCATCATCAACTCTTCTTTATACTGTTATTGAGAATTATCAAGATACAGATGCATGTATTAAGGGTATATCATTAGGTATTAGCATTAAGAAAAATAGCGTATGCGTCCAAACAGCCAGGGGCTGGTCTTCAGGCAGTTTCAGGGCCTCTAGTGCGTCCAGACACGGCAACATGCTCAATCAACATGCGTTCAATTGGGTTGCCCGACAAAGGCTCCAAGCCGTTTTGCTGACGCTGCCTGGCCCAACCCGCCCGCAAAATCCAGAACGATGCCATTATTGGCGTAGTAAATATAGCCAGAATAGCTGCATATACTAGCTTGAATATCGGGCCCGTCCAATCAGCATTGTACACAATATCGATTCCGTTTGGTTCCTTGGTCCCCAGTGCAGACATTATGCCAACACTAGGACCCCAGAGAATACACCACGACGGGACGGCAATAGCCAACGCACGGCTTATGGTAAACCATAGAAACATCGATAGTGAGTCGCCGTTGGGCGTATCGAGGGCAAAGAACCAGCGCCTAATGCCGTGCTGGGGCTCCTTGATGAAGGCCGCTGGTGATATCTTGCCGTGGTGAATGTCCATTCGGACGATGATGGCTTCGGCAATCCATGTCGTGCCTGTCTGTATAAAAACCGTCAAGGCAGCGTCGCCGGCCAATGTGTTGGGGAAGGCAAATAGACGGATGGGATCCAAAGTGTGTTTGTACATAGCTATCTCAAGATATCAGAGTCAGTGTTTATTTCAAAACATACTGTCTCTCGTCGAGGCATTGTGCTTGAAACCCGCATATTATACTTAGCTATATGGCACCCGATATACAAGTCCCTTTTAGGAAAAAGGGTAACTTGAAGAATAGAGCCTCAAACTAAGAAGCATATAAATTCACAACACAACAATTCTATCTAACAACCCAGAATGAATGGGATACTATTGACTTACCCCAAGCTATCAAAAAATTAACACTTCCTGAGATTATGCCAGCGCCAATACCGTGCATAACGAAGATGTAGAAAATATGGCAGAGCGTGAGTTTCGTCGGTACGGGCTTCTGTGTTGATTCCACGAGTTCTACCGGTGCCTGTGGCGTTTTCGTAGCGGTTTTCGAACTAATCCATGACGAGAAACGAGTGTGCCAGGCTTCTGATGAAGCTAGCTTTGGCTTTTCTGATAGTCCTTGGTTCGACATTTTGTGCTGTGCCGACCTAGAGTTTGTGGATTTTGGTAGTGTTTTGGTTGGTCTAAACAAGATTATTTCTATATTTTGAAACACAGTATGGATAAGATGCTGTAATAGAATTCATCCAATGCTGCCCAGGCAAGTAACAAAACCAGTGTAAAGCTGAAGTATCGCAACAAATTAGGGTTTGGGTTATTAAATTCAAAAATAATCGTGGAAAGAATTAGGGGAACAAGAAGCGAATCGAGTCTATAGGATAGACGAAATAAAACCAAGGTATGGTATAAGAGATAGATATATGATATTTCTATCTTATGGCTATAAAATATCTTATGGCCATAAAATATCTTGATAAACAGCCACAAAACAAAGAAGAGAATGAAAGAACGAGAATGCTAGCTTCTTTAGCGTCTAAATCATGAAGAGAAGACAAGAGAAGACTTTTCTTCTTCTTCCCATGAAGGAAATGACCTCCTTCTGTACCTTGAAATGCCACTGGTAAAATCGATAACTATGACTATAAGTTATTTCCTTCTCTGCTCTTTAACTAGTTAGTCCTACGTATTGCCCTTCCCTTCACGGTCCTCCTAAGTTCGAATCTTAACAGGACGTTTCAGGGAATAGGGAACTAGACGTCAAGCAAACAAGCGCGCAAGCGACAGGCCTAGCAAGATTTTCCAAGGCAAGTTATGTAAGTAAGATTTCCTTTTAAATGACCACTAAACCAATCTATAGTAAATATGGGATTGGGAAGAGGGGGATTCAGATTGAGCTAGGGGGGGTACTTACTACTACCTAACACAAAATGATATGGTGTAGAAAGCAAGTAGGGAATTAAGATCAGCCCAGGCCCAAGATCCTAGCTTGTCACTACCTCAACGGTAGGTAAAAGTACAAGGTTTCAAGTAGTTATGCGTAGTCAAATCTGCCGCTGTCGTCGTAGACAAGATAGCTTCAGGGTTCTTAGTCAATAGAAAGGGAACAGTCGAAAATCAGAATAAAAAGAGAGAAGTAAATAAAAATCTAGTGGCATCATACAAGCGCTATGCATGCCATCTAACAGCCAACTAACGCGCGCTAGTTGAAAAAGTGAGAGAGGGATTGTCGACAAGTTGAGAAAGCAGTACAAACTATACTATTAAAGTCAGAAGCTAGTAGTACAAATAGTAATAAAAGGGCATGATAAAAAGAACAAAAGAAAAAAATCAAACTTCAAGTTTTCAAGAAGTTGGATGCTTATATATGATGTGTATGTACAGTAGCTTCCTATGCAAATATTGAATATGTACTTCTACGTTTATTTCTAGTCTCTGGCTTGATTATGATCTATGTCCGGGAATAACAGCTTATAAAACTGCCATGAAATAAGCTAGAGATTACTCTCTTTTTAATCAAATTATGTAACTGACTATCTACAGTTTGTATTAGTATGGAGGACTTGTGACGATAGAGTCCTCATCACCTCTCAAGTGATCATGATCCTATGTACTATCAAAAGAGACTAGAATTCACGGATCATAGGATATCAACGCATTTCGACTTTTGTAAGCAAGTGTGTTGTTCAATATGAAGCTGACTTCCAAGTATCGTAGTCGTAGTCGTAACCGTAGTCGCATTCGGAAGAATACATAGTTTTGCTTCTAATTTTTACTCGAAAGGGGTTTGTCAAGGCCTTATTTCTAGATGATGTAGAATCATGCGTACAGATATAGATGAATGCCTATTATGTGATCAAGTATATAAGTTCTAGAAGCTCCATAGGTCGTCTGACACTCCTTACCAATCAATCGTACCCATAGGCTAGAACAACATGTGATTGAACTAGTCATCCGGGAATATAGTTTTATACAAGATGGCCGCGCCCCCGCTTCGCGGCTAGGCAGGAAGAGCCCAAGGTAAAACTTATAACAAAGGAAAGCAAAAGGAATGGTGAAGCTTCAAGGATGAAAGAACACTGAAAATAGCCTTGAGTTTATAGCAGGAAGGATACCTACAACACTCACTTATCAGCTGCTCGAGGTGTGTTTCTGGAGACGTTTTGATCTAGGACTTCAAATTGCTTTGTTATAAGACTTTTTTTTTCTTTTTTTCTATGAAAAATTGGTCATTCCCCTCGAAGTGTGAACGATAGGATTTATATAATGATCAGACATATTGATAATAAACAATCTAGCTATTTGATTTGCTGCCCTAGAACAACATATAGCTAAGTAGTATAGCTCAAATAGGTTCTTAGACCGTCTCTGTCATCTCTATGACTAATAAAGTTTTTTTACAATTTAGTTGTATGTAAGAAAATAATATTTTGAAGCCTTTTTGGTGGTGTGATCATATCTGAACGTAGCAGCTTATTGTATCTTGTGCGTCATTCTTTCTATCTTTATCCTGATAATAATATTTGCCTAAGCCTCATCTGAGCTTTTACAGTTCTATATGCAATTCGTCAACTGATGTCATGTATTAGAGCCTTATTGCTCAAGGTTTGCTGCATGGAGAATAACAAAAACTACAGTTATGCTGGCTGATAAGTACATACATGTGTCATATTAATTTCCTTCTTTAAAATACTACATAGTATCTAGACCATTTAACCCTTGTTAGCACCTCGTTGTAACCCTTGAACTAATCGACTTCAACTTGATATGTATTATTATTAGACCCACAGATTGATAGCATTTACATATCTTACATGATAGTGTAACTATTACCTGATTGAAAACAATGATTTCCGCAACCAAAGCTACTGCTCGATCTTTCTTTGCGTCAGAAACCTTCGCCGTTGTCGGTGCTAGCTCTAATCCTGCTAAATTCGGCCACCAAGGTACATACCTAACACACTACAACTTTTACATACAACAACAAAAACCGATGACTAACTCATACAACCTACAAACATATAGTATTTGCTTGGTATGTCATGAATTCTCTTCCCGTGACACCCATCAATCCCTCATCCCCATCAATTTCCATCGCAGACACAAAGTACCCTACACTATCGTCTGTATCACTTCTACCAGAACCCGCAACTACTGGCGTGTCCATCATAACCCCACCAAGCGTAACACTATCCGTTCTTCGTGAGGCTCGAGACGCCGGAATCCGTGCGGTTTGGCTACAACCTGGAACATGGGATCAAGCGGTTGTTGATTTTGTTAGTGCCAAGGACGCATTCGATGTCGTCGTTGCTGGACAAGGCGGTCAGGGTCATGGAGGATGGTGTGTGCTTGTAGATGGCGACAAAGCCCTCAAGGCTGCTGGGAAGCTGTGAGAGGTAGTGTAGTACGCTATTATTAGAATACGATAGACTACTAGGTTGAAGATCAAAACATAAATATCATTGAAATTATTTATTATGAATCATACAAAATGTAATAGTTCTAGTTAACCCGTTAATGAATTCTTGTCGTTGATTGTCGTTTCCTCCAGAGACTAGGCATTTTCTCAAATACAGATTATGATGGCAATTGTCGATACCAAACTAATGCTTATATGGACTCTACACCATGCTCGCATAGGCTACAGCAAGAACTGCTTGAATATCACCCTCAACTGACGCCCTATTCCTGTACATCAACTCAACAAGAGTTGTGAAAGGTGGAGGCTGGAAGTTGGTAGCATGGGTTGCACTTTCGTGTGACCCAAGACAGAATCTACATTTTGGACCTGACATGTAGCTCGTTGGCCATGGTGGATGCTTTGCCAAATCGGAGTCTATATCCGATAGCCAAGAAAATGTTTCCGTTAAGAGCAGTGAATCTTCTGAATCAATCCTCTTAGGGTATCCCGTGCTTCGCTGAAACGGTACCCATTCACGGATATGTGAGTCCCGAGATATCGGTACTTGCTTCCAGATGAATCCACTTTCTGTAATCGCAGGAATATTTGGATGACCGGTCAGTAGTTGAACTTGACGGCGTGGAGCTTGAAGTTCGATGGCCTTGGCTATCAAACCGGTCTGAATGTTTTCTTGCTGGGGTGCGGCTTGTTTATTGTTGGGTTCATTAGCAGTTGGAAGACCGGGATCTCTCCAGAGCCGCTTTTTAGCAAACAATGGCTCTGTTTCCACAGTAGGAACTCTTCTTGGTTTGCGGGTTCTGAGTTTGGATGCCCGGATGACACGTGCTACTGAGCCTGAGCCGGGAAGGTGACAGAGGCCGGTGGTATCGTTCCAAAAGGCAGGCGCACTTGTTATCAAAAGACCACCGTCTCTAAGTAGAGAATGCATTTCATACATGGCCTTGAAGCCCACGTTATCATAAGGAACACCAGTGATCATAAGCTCGTCGAGGGAGTTACAATAATCGTGAGATATGATGTCGTGAAACTCACTCCCGGTATAGTTTAGAAGGCCCGGGAGGAAATTGACTAGATCAAGGCGTAGTGATTTCAGAGCGGGGAATAGCCGTGGGCAACCAGGAGCTTTGTATAGCTCTTCTTGATATGGTGCATTCATTGCCTTGAAAAAATCGACAATCTGTAGCCAGGTATAGCTACGGAAGCCATCATGGCCAGTAGTCAATACAGCCATAGGTTCGATAGGAAGTTCAGGACTGAAAGCAAGATCATGATGGTACATGCGAGGAATGTACTCTTTATAGTTGGGCTGCGAGACATGAAACTGTCCGATGACGCGTAGAGTAACATGCTCGATCGGTAAGCGAACCGAGAGATCGGCTTCACTGAATGCCAACAGCGCACTAGGAGAAGTGAATGTGAAGTGGTTGGAGGACCAGAAGATCTTTGAGCCTTCGGCATGAAGAGTTTTTGACGCCGCTAGAAAACTGATAGCTACTTGATTCCCGCGATTGCGCTCTTCCTCCGTGATTGTTTTGGGGTTGAGCTTGGATAGCGGGTCGATGATTGGGTGAGGGCTGATGAGTGCGTACTGTAGAATACGAACGAGTACTTCTGCAGGCAGATATGGCAAGTGGCCGGTTTCGGAAGATGGCGTGTTGGTACTTTCTGTTGGAGTAGTGATCTTTTGGTTTTTCTGAATGTATAGCTGCGATGATGGGGACCAGGCAACACCGTTTTCGAGGAGCAGACGCTTCAATAGGCGGTTTTCTTCTAGTAGCTGATCCCGCTGGCTCCGGATATTGGTCTGCTGCATCGTATGAGCGTATAGCTCGCGGCTACGGCCCTCCCATGGCGATATAGTAGCGGGAGTGGGAGTGAGTTGTAATGCGAGTTCAGCTTCGAATGCATCAGCATGTACGAAATGTGGGGTGTTGACGCCATGGTTGGGCTATAGGTTGTGATGTTAGCATGAAAGCAGCATATGGGGATGCGAAATATGAAGACGCAAGTGAAGATAGAGCTATACAGGCTGATAAATCCATTAACTTACAAAAGCTTGCATCGTGGCTTAAGTGAGAAAGAGAACGACAATAAATGGCGGTGTCCGATAGTGAGGTTTGTAGGGACTGATGTGAGTAATAAAATAGACTCCTTTTGGGACGATGGAGAGCCAAGTAAAACTAGTTTAAATGCTGTCGCTGTACCTATTGACGAGGAAAGAAAACAAATGTCCGACTAAAAGAAGCATGAGCCGACCAGTTTGATGTAGTCGAAGAAGTAAAAGAGGAAAAAACGAAAGAGAGAAAAAGAGGGTGTTGAGTAGAAATTAAATAGCCACGCAAGAACGCAAGTCGCTAGGCTAGCAATACCAAGCAAGATTCAATATTATAGGAAAAGACAAGAAAAAAGCAAGGTTAGAGAAAGAAACAGTGGCTGCACTGGTTGAAGCTGCAAAAAGCCTTAATATGCGGGAGGTTTTGAGGCGGCAGCAATACGGGAACAAACCACCATGTTTTCGGGCCACTGCTGATTATTATTGATGCAGTGACTGTTTGTGGCTTCGTTTTCGATCGAAAGTACAACGCCTCTCAAGCCAGTCTTGTTGTTGATAGGCTAATCGGACGGCTATTCGCTTTTTGGCTTTCTTGGTGTGTTACTTATACCAACCACAAAAATGTTGTGCCCCGTTTACTAATAATATCGCCATCTTGGCTTCCGTTTGCTGCTTACCGACTGCTTACTGAAAAACATGAGCTCGTGTTGGCCACATCTTCACGCGAATAAGTACTTTGGACTGCTGGCAGAGATGGCACCTGCCCAGGCGCAGCCTGGCCTTATCAGATTGCGATATAGGCCTATAAGCCGGAATGAAGAGAGAACCAGTCCAGGTTCACGAACGGCAAGGCTCGCTTTTAGACCAGAGACCAGCTGAAGAGGAGCTATGGTAGAGGGCGCTGTTAGTTAAAGTCTGTGCTACGCCCGGAGAGCTTGAGGAAGGCGGGCCTTAAGGGGACCAAGCTTTGTTATGCTAAAGTTACAGTGTGGGCGTGGAGCAACTTTATCAGAACTTCAAGAGCCATTGGTATGGGCTATTCGAGATCTCGCAATCTCGTGCTGGACGAGCACTATGCGGCACATCTATTCCCCGTCCAAATCTTATTTAGAAACACCACGAAGACGTAGATTCTTGCTATGCGGCGCGCAATGGCCAGTTCATCGATGCTGGCGGCTGTGCAGAAAAAGAACGGCAGACACAGGCCGGCCGCTGGCCTGACCGGAATTGCACCTTCACCACATGCCCTAAAAAGACAACCGACAGCAATATTTGTCACAGTACGCAATGGTGCTTAGATTCACCGGTCATTGTCTCTTTAGGGCATTGATTTCCGCGATGCTGCTCACCTGTCTCTCACGTTTTTTTCATTTCTGACCCTCTACCGAGGGGCTTGTGACACAGCCTAGGTGGCTCGCTATATGACACTTGTAGTTTGGAAGTCATGATGCTAAAGGTCAATTGCTGTTACCATGGATATCTAATGCTGTATCTCTGTCTTTTTCTCCCACCAAATTTTGTAAAAAGGCTCCCTGCTGGTAGTCATAGGCGCTGCTTCTTTTTTCGTTTTTTTCTTCTTTTGATAGAACAACTATAGCTGCTTGCCGTACTCGGCCGCCCAAGCCTTATCGAAAGTTTCCTTGTTAATGGCAAACTCACGGATATAGTCACGCTCGAGGTCGTGCGATCTACGTCCTAAGAGTACCAAGCTATGCAGAGGAGGACCCAACAACTCGTCCGAGTCGCAGAGCTCTTCCAACGTACCGCAGACAAACTTTTCCGTCTTGCCACCTACACGAGCAGCACCGATCGCTAGACTATCCTTGGTGTAGGCGCCTTCCTGGCGAGTCTCTTCAGTCTCGACCATTTGTGATGCACACTGGCTGACAGTCATGAACCGCGGAGGCTCGAAGATCATGCGGCCGCGCGCCATGTTTTCTAAGCTCTGCTCCTTGACCTTGATGTCGACGAGTACGAGTGTGTGCAGGCCGATGTTGCGGTTTTCCTTAATGCGGTCGTAAAATGACGATGGCTTCCAGTTTTCCGTGAAAAAGACCATGGACACTGTCTGACCAAAGTTGTACAGCTGTAGGCCACAGCCGCCGATGCCAGACATGATAGAAGCGTTCGGGACGGTGCGGACCGGGATTTGGAGCTCGCGGGCTCTAAGGACTAGATCGGTGTGGGTGGTTGCACTACCATGGACAAGATTAGATGGCAATATATACGAATTAGATCAAAGCTAGTACTCACCCAAATGGATCTCCGACGACGAGGAATGCGACGTCTACGTTCTGGGCATCTCGCAAGATCTCGTCACTGTTGGTCTCGACCATTTCACGGTCGGCAAGAATGACCTCGCGGCCATAGTAGGTCTCCTACGCCATGGGATAACGACATTAGTTTCACATAGAAGTATGATAGATCAACATAGGCTCACTTACAAGATTCTCCTTGGAGACTAGTAGAATACTGGTGTAAGCTTCTAGATAGACGCGTGAGGCGCTCTTGGCAACCTCAAGGCCCTTGACCGTGATATCAGTCTCGTCAGAAAGACCCAAGCCCACAAGATACAACATTTTGAATTGAGGTTGCTTAGTGCGTGCCTCTACTATCTACAGACTGTAAAGCCGGTTAATCCTTGCGATGCCATCATCACTAAAGTTATCAAATCTTTGTCGCGGGGCATTATTTGTTATCTTATCAGTGCCCCGCGGTATGCTTGCCAGCTGTAATGCCTGTTTGCCGGCTGTATGACAGGTGTCGACCGCAAGTCTTTAACCCTCAACTTAATGCGCCGACTAGAATGAGAAAGCTTGTGGAAGGATTTCACATGCGCTCACTCACCTTCTTTTCAACTTGTCTACAACAATCAATTGTTCAATTTTTTTCAGTCGATTTCAAGGAGCTTTGCATCTTTTGTTCTTCTTCGTTACTAATACTTTGCTTAATACACGCCAACACTATCCTATAGCCAACATGCCCGAACCAAAAAACGGCAGCGCATACGGTACCGCGGCCAGCGACACTGACTTCCGTAAAACATGGGATCTCGACGAGTACGCCGAAAAGGCCAAGAAGCGCGAAGCCAGCGAGCGCGAAGAAGCCAAGGCGCGATACGAAGCGAAGCTCGCCGGCAAGAAATACCATAAGCAACCCACAGGAAATGAGACTCTCACACAAGCGCGTCGTACCGCGCTCGACGTGTCAGCCATGGTCGGCAAAACCATGCTAATTCCCGCCGGCGCAAGTGTCGGCAAGAGAGGTCGTGGCGCTGGTTTCTACTGCGAGGCTTGCGATCTGACATTCAAAGACAACAAGAGTCTGGTAGATCACATGAATACACCGCAGCATCTGCTTAATACGGGCCAGACTACGGAGGTTAAGCGTGCTACTGTAGAAGAAGTCCGAGAACGCATCTTGATGTGGGTGGCAAAGAAGGAAGACCTTAAAAAGGAACAGGCACTGTCACTAGATTCACGGCTAGCCATGCGTGAAGAAGAGCGGTCAAAGGAGGCAGAAGAACGGAGGAAGCGCAGACGCGATGAGGCCGACCGTAAACGAGCAATTAAGGAGGAAGCCAAGGCAGCCAAGGTAAACTATGGTGATGATGTCCGTATAGAGGGCGAGCACGAAGAGGAGGACATGATGGCAGCGATGGGTATCGCCGGCTTTGGTACGTCTAAAAAATGATGCCGCCTTGTTAGCCTATCCTAAACGTCGCCTGATATAACATACCCTTTAAAGTGCCTATATAGTTTCGAGGGTAGTTGATTCTATATAGTGCCTATGCCTATCTTTGTGACCATCTACAAAGCAATCACCAACAGCCTGTGTGACGGGCATGGCCTATTGTATGAAGCATACTCCTTTGAAGCCTACTTCTTTGATTGCTTTAGCATATCCACAGACACATAATTCGCTGTCCATTCACTAGTACAGAATCATGTGTGTCCGACCACTGCAGATCTTCTGCAAGAAATTGTATGGAATCGGGTTCATAAGACGACGCTCCTGCAGAAGAGTTCATTTAGCCAACATCGTACGTTACTTCACCTTAGATTTCTATGATATACAGATATACCCCCATTTCCTGTTTGCTCTGGCTCCTTATAAATATCTATTGCGCAGAACAGGCCGTAATTTGGTATTTTACCCATGACTGTTCCTAGTTATTTTATACGTTCGCCACGGAACTTGAGCCGCTTATTATACAAACTAATTAGTAGCTACTATCATGTTCCGCGACGTTCTTTTTTGTTTCAATTTAAGCTACTACTATATTTATATTTATAAGGTCATGGCCATAGTTAGAGTCCCATAGAAACGCCGGTCCTTTATCGTCTTTCCTAGTTTTATGGCATGTCTCTAAACTATGGTTTTTCTTTCTCTTTTTTTTTCACAAAATACCAGCCTTGTGATATTTACCCGTCTTCTCCCACTTTCTAGCAGTCGTGATCGTTATTACAAATTATTTTGGTTTCCTGGCTTGGAAATCCGTTTTTGCTTTCTTAGCCGAATCAAGACCAACCTTAGCCCACTAGTTAGCAGTAGCTGATTCTTTCTGTCAACAATCCCTGGAAGCGACCTTGCTTTGATTTTTGGACGTCACAGCACAGGCCAGGCCTTGTTCATTTTCCATTCTCTGCCCTTCAAAAATTAACCCCTCCTTCAAATCAAACTGCCTACACTATTTATCAACGAAACTAGCAAGCCAACGCCTCTCTTCAACTACACTCCGATCCGCCCTCCAAATTCCTATCGCAACTCTTCATCGCCGGCTATATATTTTCTTCGCCTCTCCCACGCCCACCTAATCATAAATAGTCTCTTTCTTCGACACTTTATTCTTCTTTATTTCTTTCCTTCTCTTATCATCGTCTTGAACCGCCCTTCTCCATCGATTATCCCTCTATATTTGTCTTGTTTTCTCTACACAC
This sequence comes from Davidsoniella neocaledoniae, assembly GCA_009806295.1. NCBI lineage: Eukaryota > Fungi > Ascomycota > Sordariomycetes > Microascales > Ceratocystidaceae > Davidsoniella > Davidsoniella neocaledoniae. The sequence goes on along the minus strand of RHDR01000010.1, from coordinate 73,670 downwards.
AAATCAAACACATACACACACATCATGTCGAATTCCGAGGCTGCTGCCGCCGGCAATCTGCTTAGACGCCAACTGCGCGAGATGCAACGCCAGACTGAACTTCCTGGTATCTCTGTTGGTCTGGCTGATGACGGCAACACCTTTGTGTGGGAGGTCATGCTTATGATCAACGACGACTGCAAGTACTATGGTGGTAAGTTTTCCTTTATCCGTCACATAGCCCATCTTCTCGCTATACAGCACGCCCTCACTATCATACTGGAGCCCAAAAGATAATCAACATTCTAACCTCTCTTCTTCTTTTTTCGTGTGTTTAGGCGGTAACTTCCGTGCTCTCCTCACTTTCCCACGCTCGTACCCTCTGATGCCACCGCAGATGACCTTCCAGACACCGATTCCCTTCCACCCCAACATATACGAGGATGGCCGCCTATGCATTTCCATCCTACACCCTCCCGAGGAAGACCAATACGGCTATGAGGCCGCTTCGGAGCGCTGGTCGCCCGTTCAAACTCCCGAGACCATTCTGCTGAGCGTTGTCTCTTTGTTCCACAGCCCTAATGACGAGTCACCGGCCAACGTAGAGGCAGCGCGCATGCTCCGAGAGGAACGTGAGGGCCAGCACCGTGAATTTAGAAAACGCTGCCGTAAGTGCGTGCGTGAGAGCCTAGGCGAAGAATAAACCTCCTGCCTCATCCAATCCAAGAGAAAAAGAAAAAGAGGAAAAATCGTAGGTCAAGTGGTAACTTATTACCATATCAGCCATACAATTCTCAGACTTCATTTTGTTGTGTTTTTGGATTGAACTATATAACGCCATCTTCTCCTCGTCTTTCTAGTAAGACATGGTTGATATCAGGCATTAACCTGACTTTTTTTATTATTTTTCTCTTCTTCTTTCCTTCTGACGTCACAAGACTTTGAACCTAATCCCGCTCCCACCACCCAAAAAACACATGATAGGACTTCAAACATCTTGGCTTTATTGATATCTTTTCATTCTCATCCTTATACATTTTCCTTTTTTCGTTTATCGCTTTTCCTCTTTTAAGCCCATGGCATCGGTTCGAGTTCATCATTCACTTTCTCTTCATGTATCCTAACTTTGCCGGAGAGCACACCGGGACTACAGGTAGCGTTTGATGAGTTTCTTGACGAAACTAGACGTCTCTCATTCCTGTGTGTTTTCTCCTTCTTTCTATTCATTAATCAGCTAGTCTATTTCCAAATACTTCTCTTCCTTTTCTATGCATATCGTTCACAATTATCGTAGTGCCTGTTTGATTGTTTGTCTCCTTTCATTATGCCCTCTTGCCAATAATATCATGAAAACTTTGCTTTCTCCTGCTTGACTAATAGCACATCATGTAGCATGTGATACGATAACGATTGCTGGTCTATGCTTATTAATCACGACATACTTGAAAGTGGTGACAAAACAACAAATTTAGATTATTGTATATATATCATGATGGTATGTACAGTTTTTTGGCCAGAACTAGATGGGGTCTCTTCTTGTCCTAGCGTTTTATGCCTTCGTCGCTCTTCACAATCTCAAGAGCCCTACCAAGCACTTCATCCCACTGCTCATCCCAACCCTTACGGCCATCATCCACCGCGCCGGCCTTCAACAAAGCCAACTCCTTTGCACCAGTTGGCGCTAGTAGTCTCTTCAGAATGGCTGCTAGTTCCTCCCAGGTGGTGAAACCGCAGCCATTACGGCCTTCCTTGATAAGCTCGCTGAAGCTCTCGTAAGCTGAGTAGGCAGCGACAGGAATGCCGGCGCCAAACATGTCAACGACTTTCATGGGTAAGTCAACACCGGACGATGACATGTGAAGGCAAACACCAAGATCAGCGCAGGCTAGTAGAGTTGCATAATCATGCGTCGAGAGCCATGCAGTCATGATAGTGACTTTAGCCAATTTACCATTTGCAGCGAGTTGTTTGATGAGAACTTCAAAGTCAGCCTTCTGCAGGCCCTTGCCAGTAACGATGACTAGTAGTTCGCTCTGTGGCTTGCTAGCCGCATAATCAACCAACGCCTGTAAAAATATACCAAAATCTTCATCGGGGGTCCACGAAGTACTGCTCACGACCAACTTCAAAGCACCCGATGCGATGCGCGATGCGTATTGTTTGGTATCGGTGATTTTACTCAAGAACTCTTCGCGTGCAGCAGGTTTCAGCACAGGCTTGAAGGCGGCGGCTGGACGATCGTGTAGTGTTAGGATTGGTGTAGAGATTTTGTATGGTGGTGCAGCAAGCTGACGCGCCATGGCGTCGGTCACAGTTAGGTTGAGGTCGCCGGTCCAACGGCCCAGAATAGTCTCGTAGTACCGATAGAAGTGCGGACCAGGATTATACTTGCTACGGTTTAGAGCCATGATTGTGTGGCCGTAGTTATGCCAGTCGATGATGACTTTACTACCGCGCATCCAGGCCATTATGAGAGCAATGTGGAAGGTTGGAATCGATGGAGGGTTCTAGTGATAAGAGACGCCATATGTCAGTATATGCCAGCGAATCGTGCGAGTTAATTAGCTAGTGAATATACTTACTTGAAGAATGATCCATTTGGGGGCAACACTTTCATAGCCCATTGCCTGGTACAGAGCCCACGAGCCATACAAAGCGCGGATAGGAAGAGCAAGCAGTCCAGTTTGCCATGCAAGCCATTCTGGCGTACGCCTCAAGCTATAGACACTCACATTCGATTTTCCGACCAGCTCGGGGTGTCTCGCAGTATCTAAACACGTACAACATCGTATTAGTTTGCGCCTACGGCGGTAATCACTAAAAGCCTATGTAATACGGTATATACATGCCTTTGTAGCCAATCAGATCAACATGATAGCCATGCTTCGCAAAACTTATCGCATGGTACTGCATACGTGGGCTGCGCCCAATATCGCCCATAACAATGACCTGAACGTGGTCTCTCGTGGAACCATCCTGGGGGGCAGGCGAATAGGCTGTTGGTGCGCTGATTTTGTACATTATGAGCGCGAACAAGGCAGTCAGTATTCCGAAGCCAGTCACGAAGTAGAAGACGGTCTCGACTTCAGGCACCCAAACATCTTGATGCGCGGTTGCGGCTGCTGTTGCTGAAGCAGCAGCTATCGAGGCCACGAGCGACGTGGTGGATTGCGTACTCATGCTATATATTATGTATACAACGCATGTATATAGGCCTTCGTGTCGATGTTTGTTAGCCTAGCTGAAATAGACAAGGCTAGAGAGTTGGATCAGCCTAGGGTAAATGACGATAAGTCCAATCTCATCAAGAATGATGTGCAATAGAAAAATATATATTGCAGAAAGAAGAAATCAGAAACTGAAAATAAAGTTGATAGATAGTTGAAGAAGAAACCACGTTCGCTTGGAAGGAGGATGATAGGATAATCCTAGTTAAAGTCACTACAAACTTATTGGTACATGCCAAAAACAGCTTTGCGCCAGCGTTCAGAGGGTAAAGAGATACAGGGCCCAAAGGTCAAGAAATAGCACTAACACTTTGCTTTGTTTTCCAGTTAATGCGTGCGATTTTGCGCAATCGCGGGGCAGTTTTGCAGGGAAGACGAATATTGTGCACAATCAATTAAGCAAGCCCTTCCCAAGTTTTAGCTTGTGAATATCCAAAGAGCAAGATTCTGTATGTATATCGTGAGGTCTCAATTCCAAGAGTATTTGAGGCCCAAGACTTATTATACGAAACTTCACATAGCAAGCTACAGATAGTAGCTCCCTATCACTAATAGCTTATGTTTTATGGCCTTTAGTTGCAAGCTGTAATTATGTAGCTAATCTAGAACTATATTTCCTCCTACCTTTCTAGGATAGCGTGACCGGAGCAAATGATAAGCATGAACACCTATCAATATCATCATGAGATTCCAATTGATAACGGCATTTTACTGGTATAGCTCTTTCAAATATACGTATATGGTAATACGTAGTAGAAGTCCTTTAATAAAAAGCTCGACCTAGTAACGTCAGATAATTGAAGGTTTCAAATCTATGTCATCTACAACTACGTCCTATTTCTGCTTTAGGGTTAGACCCTCAAGAATACTTAAGAAGCAATAGATCACATTCTAACCCATATGAAGCAACTCTACCCTCAAACCGACATGTGGTATGCATAGATTCACGCAAGTTAATCTTCTATAAACAACTACCGATAAGACATGCAACCATTACCAACACAAGAGACGAAACATTCTACTATAAAAATTGGAACACATGATATCCTTTTGAAACATAGAAAAATATCATGAAGCGTTTGCTACGAGGCATTGAATCATTTCTCGAAGCATGGCACGGCTTGATTGGTATTTCCTTGATGATATTCAATGATATTCACGAAGTCAGTGATAATGGTGGAGTAGGGGCTTGGCTAAGAGGCTATAGCGTAGAGTTGTATGTATGTAGTTGTAGAATCATGGTAAACGAGAACGCTGAATTATCTTATATAGGTCTCGATGTAAAGCATGATGTCAACTAGGAGGGGAAATGACACAGTCTAATTCAACTTTCTGAAGTGACTACACTACTGATAGTACTGGAGTATGAAGGGAAGAATGAATATTAAACGGATGAAAGACCAATGCTTCTGAGCACAGTAGCTTTGACATGGTAGTAGTGCTACAACCTAAGATTGGCAAGCTTGAAAGTACTTATCACTTGAATTACGCTAGAAACCAGGGTAAAATGCTAGCTGGGCCTCGATTTGTTTGCTTAGACGGCAGCTAGCACAGATGATCTTGGTTATGCTTGATTTTCGTCTCTGTATGTTTCACATTGGCAACACAGGCCACAAGACCAGAAGGTATTGGGTGGCACTGGGACAGTGGCACATAAATAGAAGTGCCAAAGTTGAACACAGACAACAAGGCTATCACAAGAGGAGAAGAAGGGAGAGAAGTAGAAAAAGTGCAATCACGAAGAATAGACAAACTCAGAGCCTAGATTGGAACAGCCCTAGGTTGTATCTGTATAGTTGAATTGATACGAGTTATGTAGCTACTGTCATATCAATACATAGCATACGTACATGTATTACTGTAGACATGTGAAAGAAGAGTGCTGAAAGACAGGTGAATAAAAAGGCGACTACTAGTAGAAAGTAGACGGTCTGGCCTTGTCCTAGTACTTCTAAAAAGGCAACGCAATGACAAGACGTAAGTCTCACAAAAAATTATTCAATCAGTACTCTAGCCATGAATTTATACATGTATCTGTATTAACCAGTAACTATATATAACTATATACATATGTATGTACAACTAGTCATGACTATAAGAATGTCGCCACTTGGCTAGTTAACAAAGTACAAATAAGAGTTGGCATTATACAACTAGTACAAAGTGATAGCCAGGATTTGGAGTTCGGTTGTTATCACAGTCAAGAAGATCACAGGATGCATGTGAAGGCAGGGGGCATGGAGCAATATGGACAAGGAAATAGGGCACTAGCAAGTAATTGTACTTGGCTCTGTTCATGCTAACACAATGTTTTTGTTCCCGGCTGGTAGAGGTAACCGAGCCGCATTTTTTTGTTTGATTATGCCGTCGTCAGTAATTAGTGTGTGTACCAAACAAATTGAAGGCTATGGATGAGTGGTCGATCAGCCATGGGTTGCGGGCGGCAAGTCAACCATAGTGTTTAATATTTATCATAGAATAGCAACTACATAATAGTATTGACAAGAAGATAGATAGCCAAAAAGAGGAACTAGGCATTGGCAACAGGGGATCCAGATGGAACGGGGGCCAGAATCAAGCCAAGCAGCCAGCCAACCTCCCATTCAAGTATTCAAAGTGATCCATCCCCCCCGCCTGCACGATGTCGTTATCGCCAACAGTAGCATCAGTGTGCAAGGACGAGGGGTCCAAGGGAAGAGATTGCCCCCGGACTACTAGACACAAAAGCGCTGAATAGCTCGAAGACGATCATGTGCCTAACGGAGAGAATTTGGCTATTGATCTGCTAGGCTGCGCTGTTATATGTATAATAGAGAGACTATAAAAAGTATAGATACAGATGACTCTATATACGACTGTACAGATACATATACGATATAGTGACGAACAGGAAGAAGCTGAGACGAGTCGAGACGAAACGAAACAAGGCCAGCATGGGTCTATTTCAATGATCGATACTATGTAGATATAGAGTCAGTATACTGTAGTAACCATAGCATCATAAGCCCAGATGGACTGAAGCTAGTTAAATCTGTATGTAATTTGCACTGAGAGGGAGGGTAGGGTAACGAGCAATTCTTCAATTATTTACAATTATTATAAAAGGCGTGATGCTATCGATACTCTGGCGTCGGTTCTCTTCTATCAAATACGAAACAAAACATTCAAAACAAAGCAGATGCCACATGTTGAAGCACGCCCTATTTGATTTTCTCTGCCTTTTTCTAATTGCAGTAGTACTGCTTTATCTGCATTGTTGTTGTTTCCCAGGCCCTTGCCCCTGAAGGTTTGGAATGTGCTGTTGATTAAGCTTGCATTTATTTGCCTATAACTACGATAATTATATAACATCCGGGAAAGCGTCTGACTATTTTATTGAGGACGTCGCATTGATTTTTCCCTTTTACTTATCATTGTGTATCTTGTTTTTCTTTATTTTTTTAATGCTAAGTTTTTATCGTGTTACGGCTTCACGATCCATTCTGTTGACCAACACAAACCGCCTGGCCGCCCGCAAACGCCAATTCTGTTATTATTCTGTATTTTAGTGGCTACTGCTATTGCTGCTGCTGTTTAGGAAGCTGGTCAGCCAGCAGTGACGCTTCAGCGCCCAGTTCGAGCTACGTAGCGGGAACGGGCATTGAGCGCCAAGATTGTCGCAATCTTGAGTCCACGATAGATTGAGATTTGCCAACTAGAAGTTGGGTAACCAATCTCGAAGAAAAAAAAACAGAAAATTTTATAAAAATCCAACATGGCCTCGACTCTGACCATGGACGATGCTCGATCTTCGCCGTTGTTGGCCTCGATTTCTCATCACCACGGGCTGCCCCATTCGCGCTCTCTTTCTAGCAGCCACAGCGCCCGACCACCGACGTTTACAGCGTCGCCGCCGCACGCCCGCGCTGTATCGATAGCGACTAGCGCCCCTCAATCCGCCGCTCCAGCGCCTATTCCGGACACACAACACCAACACCAGCCCTATAAGCAACAATATCAGCAGCACCAGCACAGTAACACCAACATTACACTCAACACCTTAAACACCGATTCTCTGACTACTTACGACTCACGATTCTTCCACGGCCACTCGCCTCTGCGCCAGAACCAGATCAGCTCGCCCATCAAAACTTCGGCGCCGCCTTCAATTCTTAGTGGAAGTCCTCCCCAACCTACGGAAACCAACCATACCAGTCATTACCACCAGCATCGGCCCATGCACTCCCTGCCTCAGTCTAAGACGTCTAGCTACGCCCGTTCGTCGCTTGGCCACTCGTCTTCACCGTCTCTGTCTACGTCACCTGAAGCCACGCGCTATTCCGGCGCCCCTGCGCTGCGTTCTGGCTCGGCATCTCTCGGCTACGGTTCTGGCCACAGCTACGCTGCCGCCGCCGCTGCCGCTCAGCATAACAGATCGTACTCGTTCGGAATGGGCGCCCACTCGCACTCGCCGTCTCACGGCAGTCCGCTACCTCGCTACTCGCATAGCCATTCGCGGCCCCGGCTAGACAATATTGCTGGTGTGTCGATCACTGGCTTCGACAAGAACGAGTCGCCGTTCAACGATGATGACCACGGTCATAGCCATGGACATGGCCATACGCATAGTAATAGCTGTAACCATAGTCACGATGAACTGAGCCATAGAGCGCGGTCGTCTAGTTCGCATAGCCATAGCCACGGCCACAGTCACGACGAAAAGCATTCGCATTCACATTCACATTCTCATAGTCACGACCATAAACATGAACACCATGGCCACCATCATGATCATGACCACGACCATGACCACGACCACGATCATCATGCCCATACGCACTTCCATGCTCACGACCACTCTACCGATGGCGACAAGTCTAGCTTCACCAAATTCATTATGCGCTTTACTGCCTCATATCCCTTCATGAACTCCATCATGGCGGAGAAAGACTCGCGGCGCATTCTCTACTACATGCTGTAAGTATTACGCTAGCAATTTGTCTTTCCACTTCACCCAATGTCTTGCTTGAAAGATTTTCTCTCTCCCCATCTCGAAATATCCCTGTTCTAGAACGCCACCCGCTGACTCTCCTTGTTCTTCTCTCCCTCCCTTGTAGCCTCAACATGTCTTTCATGATGGTACAGGCCTTTTATGGCTACGTCACAGACTCCCTGGGCCTGCTCAGCGATACTGTCCACATGTTCTTCGACTGCATGGCCCTGCTGGTAGGCTTGGTAGCGAGCGTTTTAAGCAAGCGGCCGCCTAGTCAACGGTTCCCATACGGCCTAGGCAAGATTGAAACACTCAGCGGATTCGCTAATGGTATTCTCCTAGTGTAAGTTGATCTTTTTTTTTAAAAAACAAAAACAAACCCCCCAAAACTGTATACTCAAGACCGGAACCGGCAACCAAGACATTTTTTCGCTAATTACGATAATCTATTCGCTCCCCCCTGCAGACTACTCAGTCTTGAAATTACTTTTGAGGCTTTCGAACGTATCTGGGAAGGCTCTGAGACTAAGCGTCTGGGTGAGCTGCTTGCCGTTAGTATCATGGGTATGCTAGTCAACCTTATCGGCATGATGGCCTTTGGCCACCACCACCATGGTCATGATCACGGCCATTCCCACTCACACGACGACCATGACCACAGCCATGGCGGCGGCTGTGGTGGCCACGACAATGAGAACATGCAGGGCATCTATCTGCACGTACTCGCCGACACGCTAGGCAGTGCCTCCGTCGTCGTGTCTACCATCCTAACCTACATGACTGGTCACAGCTTCTGGGACCAGCTGGCATCTGTATTCATATCTGTACTCATCATGGCGTCATCAAAACCCCTAATTCTCTCTGCTGCCCGGCGTCTGCTACTCAGCATTCCTGACTCACTGGAGTATAACGTGCGCAACACGCTGTCAGGTATCGCACAGCAGCGTGGCGTCATCGCCTACTCGGTGCCCAAGTTCTGGGTCGACGACCGCTCGTCTACGTCTGGGGATAGATTGCTCGGTTTTGTACATGTAGTTGCTGCGAAGAGCGCTAGTCTTGAAGATGTGCGGGACCGGGTACGTGAATACTTGGCTCAGCACAAGATGGACATTGTTGTTCAGGTCGAGCGTGAGGGTGATACGTCTTGTTGGTGCGGCATCGGTAGATCAGTGGCTAGTTTGGCACCGATGACCTCGCATGGCTATTAGTGCTTCCTCATCGTGAGAGGAACGCAAAATAGTATGTTGGCACACATCGAGAAATTGGGTATATTTCTCCGGCTAGGTTTCGATTGGACATGTATGATTCTCTATCTTCTTCTTTCATCATTATTTCCTTTGTTTTTTTCTGTTCACCATCTATAGCATTCATCTCTTGGTGGCATGCTCATAGTTTCATTTTCTTTTCATTCATTTCTTATGGCGGCATTTGTCTGGCTATCTACTGTACTTTATCTTTGTCACACAAAAAAAATATATACAAAAAGACTTATAAAACATTTGAAATATAAATGACAGTAGCCTACTGTAAGAAAGCTTGGCCAATTCAGGTACCAAAAACTAGAAGGAATCCCGCTTTCAGACAGTTAAAAAAAATTTCTCTTATACGACAGAAGGATAAAATTCAAAACAAAACTATCACTAACCATTCCGTCATGAACTTCAGTGTAGTGGCAGTGAACCCTTTTGCCGTTTCTTATTTATCCGGGTGGTTTGATTCGTCAAGCTAATCTATATAAGCTTACTGCATTACTCGCCCGGTGGCCATTTTTTTTGTCTGCAGACCAAAATATTTTTATGCGCCTCCTTTGACACCTCAACTAGTAGTGTAAATAATCTCACTTATTTATACTACTCCGATATACTACCATAAATTTCTGTGAGCGAGGAGCCCGTCTCGGACTTCCGAGGTGCGTTTTGATCTCATGTTGGAAGACGAAGCGGTCTTGAGGAATATGAATGTTAAAAATAAACAAATCACGTTCTTTCTCTAGAAATCAGAGTTTTAAGCTATGATACAGCAGGTTAAAATACAGTCACAAGACAAATAGCTCCGGCTAAGATAAAGGCAAAAATTGCCGATACGGCACCAATGATGATGGGGTTGGGCAATGGTGGGTGGTTTGGCAATTACTACTTAAAGTGCCAAATTTCCAATCACCACTTGAAATAAAAAGAAGGCATCAAGAGTCAAGACAATCATTTATCTGATATCAACGCTTTATTAGACTATCAATCATCATCGTCATGTCTATATTTGGGTAGGTCTGCTCTACGATTCACATTACAGTATGCTAACAGTCACTTACAGAAGAGCCACATTTTCGGCTGCGGGATATGCCGCTGCTCGGCCAACCTACCCCTCTAAGCTCTACGAGCGTGTTCTGCAATTTCATGGAGCAGGGCCACGCAAGATTCTACTTGATATTGGCTGCGGTCCTGGTACCGCAACAACATCGTTTAGCTCTAGCTTTGAGAACATCATAGGTCTAGATCCCAGCAACAACATGATAGCTCAGGCTAAATCTACACATTCTGCTACTCATCCTCATATCACGTTTCTGGTAGGCACCGCTGAAGACCTCTCGTTCTTGGAAGATGGTAGCGTCGATATGGCCGTTGCGGGACAGGCGGCCCATTGGTTTGACTACGCACAGGTATGGCCCGAACTCGCCCGTGTCCTGCGTAAAGATGGGACACTAGCATTTTGGGGCTACAACGACAACATCATCGTAGGCCACCCGGCCGCCACAGCCATCTTTCACAATTTCTCATACCGTGCCATCAGCGACGGCGAAGTAGCTCCGGGTATGCACAGCATGGGTCCTTACTGGGAACAGCCGGGACGAAACATCCTACGTGACCACTACCGCCAAGTCAAGCTACCGGCAGAGTTTTACGAGGAAACCAAAGAGAGATTCCAGCCCGATGTATATAGCTGCGTCATAAAGCCAGGCACTAAGGATAAATTCCCTATGTGGCTGGAGAAGAAGATGTCGTTAGGTGAATTCGAGGCGTATGTACGCACATATAGTGCATATCGCGTTGGTGCGATGCACATCCCGAGACTAAGAAGAGGGCGGAGGGCGGCCAGGGAGATATTGTAGATGTCATGTTCGACCGCATGCTCGACGCTACGCCAGAGTGGAAGGCGGCTGGCGACAAGTGGCGGGATATCAATATCGAGGCTGTCTGGGGAACAACATTGAACATGGCTAAGCGCCGCTAAGAAGGAAACCCAGAGTCATCTTGGGAGGTATGTAGTACTCAAATGTACTAATCAGAATAGATTCATAGAGGTGGTACTTAGTAGTTACATAATTTACCGTGCCCATCTATTCAGGGCTTCCAAAAGGGTAGAGCGCATAACAACTTCATTAATGCTAAAGGCAGCTTATCAACAAGGCTTTTTCTTCTTTTCTTCTTCTACAACTGATGAGACCCACCGTTGCTGTAGCAAAGGGCGGTGAGACACAGCTTGTGCCGGCACTAAACCAAAAGTGGTGAAGCATAAACATTAACCAAGGAAACTCAGATATTTCAGTGGGTAATTTTCTCATGGCAGAATTTCGAAGAAGAACAACAAAGACAAAGTAGCTCCCCTCCCCCCTGATTAGGATAGAAAATAACAAAACAAACCCCCGCTAAAACCTTTGGGTCTATGTTCAGGCTACATTGTCCTCCTGCTTGACCAAAAGCTAGGGGTTTCATTGTCAACGACCGCCTAGAGATGGCAATCAAGAGGGTTATAAACAGACTCAATAGGGCATTTTTCTTTGTAAAATGGATAGGCTTTTGGGTGCAGTAATTTCATTTATTAGTTTTCATAATAGGCCCTGAGACTATTGTATTGTGTGTAAACGTAGTTGTAGTTGTAGTTGCACCTCGACTCTCTAGTTGTATGGTACTCAGGCGCTACTAAGTAACGAAACAAAATAAACCAGGCTCGCCTCCTTTGCTATCCTTTCTACATGCGACTTCTCCTGCTTGCTTTCTTCCTTTCTTTTTATCTCACAGAAACCCTTTTTCTTCTGATCTTCTTCTCCTTCATCCCTCTCCTGCATTTCGCTATCCTCAGACCTGCATCAGTTCTGATTTTATTATCGGTCACGATAATAGCCAATCTCTCACATACCAACTCTTGTTTCTATTTTTTTTCTTTCTTTCCACAATGGTGAGCTTTCCCTACATACCACCCGTTCTCTAATGTGCCCAGCCTTATTATATCATTCGATTGCTGCTGCCGCTTGTTTTACTGGCCGGTCTTGCTGGTTCCGGTAGACATTGCATTATATCTTCGATGTTGCTGCTGCTACAAACCCCGCTGTCTATACGCCCTGCATTCCACCATCGATCAGCCTCGACTACATAAGCATCATTGCCCTGGAATGATCGCCTCTACTATCCCAAGAATCCGAAGACTGTCATCGAACCAATATGCCTTTCACTAGCTATGTTTGGTCCTGATATTACCTCGAACGGAGAGCTCCCTTTCTTCAAGTGGTTGGCCCCTCTCTGGCTTATGTGAAGGAACAAACAATCCCCATGATACCAGATTGAGAGAAGCTAGTTGAGTGTCCTCTATTGTGACCTCCAGGCCCGACTTTCTTGGGCTATTTCATCCCCTAAAGGCTAGCTACTAGTGTCATTCTAAGACACCGCGAGCCTTTGGTTGGTTGTTATGCCGTAGAATTTATACAATCACAGCTTAAGGCGTGCCTTAAATTGTGCTAAAATACACCGGACGGATGGCTTGGTTGGGACAGCAACTGCACCCGAGTAAAACGAGAAGCTACGCTATGGATATTAGCTGGCCGTATGGAATTTTGAGTGTTTGGGGAAGATATGACTGGTTGTTAGCTTGGGGAAGTTGTGTAAACAACTAAATGGCAATAACAAAGCTTAGCTTCTAGCCAAGCAACGCCGTTACTATTTTTCACCACGCTATTTTTCTGCCGGTGAGGAAGGCTCGTAATTTCCCTATTCTGCTAGTTTTCACACTGGCTTTTTGGTGATTTTCTTGACGCTTCCATATCTTTCTTACTGAGCTCTCCCTTGGTGGTTTCCTTCCCTTTTTCTTTCAACTCGCTGAGCCAACACACGATTATTGCCAACATTGATCACTCAAGCTCAAGAATCAAAAGCCCGGAAACGAGTCGCAGTCAGCAGCAATTGCAGCAGCACATCAGATCTATACTACACGCATAACGACACGAGACACAACAGAATAACTTTCCATCGCAAATATGGTTTCTAACCAGTACGATTCGCAGGCTTCGACCAACTACAAGGAGGCTTTCTCGCTATTCGACAAGCGTGGCAATGGCCGTGTCGTCCTAGAGAGTCTGGGTGATCTGCTCCGTGCCTGCGGTCAGAACCCTACCCTCTCCGAGATCCGCGACCTAGAGAAAACCATCGGAAACGACTGTAAGTCTTGATTAACTCAATCCATGAGATTCGTGTTTAAACCAGGCATCGATGTGGGAGTCTAACCAGTCAATTTTGTTCTTTGAATTTAGTCGATTTCGAGGCCTTCCAGCGCATCCTAAACCGCCCCGGTGGTTTCCGTGATCCCGGTGAGCCCGAAGAATACTGCCGCGGTTTCCAGGTATTTGATAAAGATATGACGGGTTTCATTGGTGTTGGTCAGCTCAAGTACATCCTCACCAACCTTGGTGAGAAGATGACCGAAGAGGAGGTTGACGAGCTTCTCAAGGCCGTTGATACCTCTTCTGGTCAGGTCAACTACACCGGTAAGTTATTTAGATCCATCTATCATTGATATCAGCCTTAGTCATGCTAACATCCTATGTTTCAAGATCTTGTCCGCACCATTCTAGCCAACTAAACGCATCTCACGATGTGTGGCTGCCACGCAACCTAATCTACTCCTTCCCTCTCCCCACGCTATGGACACATGACCTGTTATGCTTTCCTTCTACGTCTTTTTAACCTCTTTCGTTTTGCACTTACACATATTACTATCCCTCGCAAAGGACAGAGCGCGGGATATCTTTTTCTGTTTTTTTCTGCCTTTTCGTTTTGCTTAAGTCGGCGTCTCTTTGCAATGTTTAGTACTTCATTCACCTATCTAGTCTATACATATATTCACTCCATATGTAACTCTATCATGAAGCAAGGAAATGATTCTAGTGATACTAAATATCTATTGTAAATTAATATTGGCAAGATCCAATTTTACCTTTGGTAACACCAAAAGAATGTTTTCAAAAGTGAAAACCAGGTTGCTTTGTCGACTTGTGTCAACCCTTATACATGTATGTACGTTTACAGACCCTAGTACATCATGATTCCAGATTATTTTGGAACAGGTAAATTAGCGAAGTGTAGGGTTATTGTGTCCAACACATGCATTGTCATTGAAAAGTGCTCTCGGATATATATAACCATTGTGTGTTGATACTGTAGTATTATAGAATTATAGTTGAACAAAATAATGACAACTATTACAGATCTCTTCCATACATGGAGCCAATATAAAGTATCGAAAGAACCATACGTTAGCTGCTCTCCCAATTAGTAGACTGAGTTTTGCTTTTTGGAAAACCTTTGAAGTACTATTACTAAGACACAGAGACTGTAACTGTGATGGGCCGGCACTTTGGTTATTTTTATAGTACATATGACACGCAAACATACACTTGTACCATGCGAGTTGATCCTTGTCGGAAGATTCACCATAGACTTTTTGAACATACATGTATCGTGGTTCAATGCCGGGTTGAGATTTATGTAGGGGAGTTAGGACCGGAATCCGGAAGACCGCTCTGGGCGCTAAGTGATCAGTTATCTCAAGTTCTTTGGGGAGACAATGATTAGAGTAAAATTAAGGCTGACTATCTTGAGATACCAACTACATGGAATATCTAAAGTCGCCAGCACGTAATTATATAAGCATGTATGATGACGATAAGATAGTATGACGACCATGGCTAGTGAATTGCTCCGGATCTTCTCAATTTATACTAGAGAAAACGGAGGATAGAATAATGTGACAGCGATGGATGGTCTGTGGTCAGCAGAGCGGAAGACAAAAGCCCTTGCGCTGATCTGCGTGCTAGAGAGAAAAGAAAAAGAAAAAGGAAAACCCAGACTTGCATGCATAAATTAGACAAACAAAGAAGAAGACAACCAACCGACCGGCCTGGGACGTAGTATGTACCGTATTTCAAGGTGACAATGTCCTCATAATACCTTTTTTTAAACCATGATATAAAAAGCTGATGGCGCCCTGCAAAGCTACATTATGCCGTTTAAAGTCCACACATGAAGCAGAAGGTCCTGAACTACAGGCTGTGACAACGCGCAAAGCAGCTGCAAAGACTAAGTGGTAAGTCTGGTGATGTCGTTTCTGGGCTGATGAGAGTCCTGGCCGACTTTTAGATATACAACTAGTGATAGTGATAACGGCCTCTTTCGGCCCCCCCACTTGCATGCTTGCCTGAATTTCTTGGCTTCCTGCCCCTCCCCTCCTAGTCCAAGCGGGTTGATTGATGGTGTACTTCACTAACGGCTCCTGGAACAAAAACACGTCGTGCTAGTATCGGAAAGGAAGGCACCATGACCCGTTCCCCAGTCCAGTTTGGCAGCAATAACCCAAATCAAGAACCCAACAAACAGAGCAAGCCAACGACACAGTCGAATTTGTGATCTCAGCCTTTTGAATTTGCTTTGTCCTATTTTGTCCCATCGACTTTTTGAATTCTCAGCCTCGTCTCATCAAATTTGCAAAGAGTCCTCAAAGTTGAGTAGAAGAAAAACTACCGCGACACACTCGACCCAAGCGAACGTTTGATTGCAACCTCAACTGCCCCTCCTTCGTCTTTCCTCCCCATCGCCAAACAACCTTGCGAGAAGTTAGCCCTCAGCCTGGCTGTTCTATTGTCTCAATTGCTCTGCTTCGTTGCTTTTTTTGCTCATCTCGTCCAGCCATCCCTCCAATTCATCGATCCGTCGACCGCCGAAACGAACATCTGTCCATCCCATCCCACACCTATCCCACACCCATCCCACCTCCACTTCCACTTCTGCTTCTAGTTGTACTTCTGCACCCACTAGTATTGCTGGAACCAGATCTGATCTAGACGCTACACCTGCATCACGTCCAGCTGCAGGCCCGTCTTTTCCCCTCCTCTACAATCTAGCCTATTGTTGCTGCTACAGTACGTTGTAAACACGCTGACTGGTACTACTGTTGCCAAAACACACACCCTACTTCAACCTTGATTACTACTTCAGAAGCCTGCTAGTGCTGAACTGCTAGCATTAGTACTGGGACTACTCATCACATCACAACATATTCTTGATTTAGTATAAAACACCTCTACCGTCCTCCAAGCTGGCACCCAACCGTCGTACGAAGATCTCTTCTTCTTCATCTCCCTCCCCATCATCATCACTTAAGAGCTGGCCGGTCACCCTGGTCGCTCTCTTCTTCCTAGTCCTCGGCCTATTCACCACCGTGGCTGCCCCACGAGCATTTTCTCGCCTTAGCTCTGTGCTTGGCCAACTGCATCTTAGCAGAATATCAGTCCCACGACCGGCATATCGTCCATATTCATCGTTTCCAGCTTATTCCAATATGATTCCCTCCAAGTACCAGAACCCGCCACAGCCGCCGCCGCTGTTCACTGGCACAAAGGAGTCCATTATTGCCGATGCCGAGACTATGTGCACCGACATCCGCACCGTACTGGACAAGATTGTTGCCGGTGTAACTACTGAATCAGCTGCTTTTAATAACACTGTTCTGCCTCAGATTTACGAGGACAATGAGTCTTCTCTGACTAGCCATATCCTGGGTTTCTACCAGTATGTTTCTGCTGACGCTGACCTGCGCACTGCCTCGTCGAAGGCTGAGGCTCTCATGGAGGAATTTTCGATCGAGATGGGCATGCGTGAAGACGTCTTCAAGCTCATTGACGCTATCTACAATCGTCGTGAACAGGAAAAGCTAGAGCCCGAAAGTCTGCGCTATGTCGAGAAGGAGCGTAAAGGATATATCAACAATGGGTTGTCTCTGCCCGTTGGCCCTCAGCGTGATCGCTTCAAGGAGATCAAGAAGAGATTGTCTACTCTGGGGATCGAGTTCCAGAAAAGCCTGAACGAGGAGAACGGTGGAATTTGGCTCACTGCCGAAGAACTGATTGGCGTTCCTGAAAACGTACTGGATAACCTTGAAAAGGGTACTGGTGAGAATGAGGAAAAGCTCAAGCTCTCATTCAAGTACACTGATCTGTTCCCCGCCCTCAAGTTCGCTAAGAACTCCGAGACTCGTCGTCGTATCTTCATTGGAAATGAGAACAAGGTGAGATGATTATCGAAATAACTATATATTTTGTGACTGGAAATACTAATCAAGAACATAGTGCAACCAAAACGTCGCTCTATTCAAGGAGACAATCGCGTTGCGTGATGAGGCTGCCCGTCTTCTAGGTTACCCTGACCACGCCACTCTTGTCATTGAAGACAAAATGGCTAAAACTCCCCAAACTGTTCACGAATTCCTTGGTGGTCTTCGCTCGCGCCTTGCCGATGGTGGTAAAAATGAGGTTGCTCACCTTCTCGAATTGAAGAAAGCGGATGTTGAAGCTCGTGGCATTGAGTTCGATAACAAGTACTATCTTTGGGACCACCGATACTACGACCGTCTAATGATTGAGAAGGAGTACAGCATTGATGAGAATGCTATCGCTGAGTATTTCCCTCTCCAAAGCACTATAACCGGTATGCTCAAGATCTTCGAAGAGCTCATGGGCTTCTCATTCCATGAACTGGATGCTGCTGAGCGCGCTCGTATTAGCCCCACTGGAAAGGGCGAGGACATCTCATGGCACGAGGATGTTATCATCTTCAGTGTGTGGGATGATGCTAGTGAGGGCGATGGTTTTGTTGGCTATCTGTACCTGGATCTGCACCCTCGTTCTGGAAAGTACGGCCATGCCGCCAACTTCAACCTGCAGCCTGGATTCCTGCGTGAGGATGGCTCCCGCCGCTACCCCGCCACTGCCTTGGTCTGCAACTTTAGCAAGCCATCAGCTAAACGTCCTTCTCTGCTGAAGCATGATGAGGTCGTGACCTTGTTCCATGAGCTGGGTCATGGTATCCACGATTTGGCTGGTCGCGTTAAGTACAGTCGCTTCCATGGCACTAACACCGTGCGTGACTTCGTTGAAGCCCCTTCTCAGATGCTGGAAAACTGGTGCTGGACCCCTCTAGTGTTGAAGCGCCTGTCTAAGCACGTCGAAACCGGCGAGCCCATCCCCGAGGATCTGATTGAGAAGCTCATTTCTACCAAGCACGTCAACGGAGCTCTGTTCAACCTTCGCCAGCTTCACTTTGGTATCTTCGATATGGCTGTTCACACCCCGAAGACCCACGACGAGCTTGTGACCTTGGATACTTCCAAGCTTTACAATGATCTCCGTGCCGACATTGCCGGTCTTCAGGGACCTGATGATATTGAAGACAAGAGGTATGTTACCATATAAGCATAGGCATAACAACAAAAGTATTGAGGAAAACCGTACTAACGCATTTCTATAGCTCTAACTGGGGTCATGGTGAGGCTACTTTCGGTCACCTTATGGGTGGCTATGATGCTGGCTACTACGGTTACCTTTCGTCTCTGGTGTATTCCACCGATATGTTCTACTCGGTGTTTAAGGATGATCCAATGAACGCTACTGATGGCCGCCGTTACCGTCATACTGTCTTAGAGCGTGGTGGTAGCCAAGAAGAGATGAAGACTCTTGAAGAGTTCTTAGGCCGCAAGCCCAACTCGGAGGCGTTCTACAAGGAACTTGGCATTCCCTCTGCATAAATGACGAGTTGACAGAATGCAGCTAGACGAAGCAACATGAATCAAAGATAAACGAAAACGCACACTAAAAGATAACGCACTAGTCACTATAAGCATGAATATACATATGATACCTTTTTTCATTTCCTTAATCATTGAACAAATTAGTACTGCGATATACCGCGATGTGATATGATAGAATTGGGAAGCACTGATACCCTGTTAGGAAGGCGGTGAATAAACACGCCCAAAGTAAACAAACGCGACCACACGGGCCAATCATGGATAACAGAACAAAGCCCCACAAAACAATTGCTGGAACAACTTCTCAGAGGGAAGCAACCTACTAGAGCAATAGCGCAAAGAGGCCTGTAGGGTTTCCAAATTCAGTCATTATCTTTTGTTTTCCCTATCGAATTCTTGGAGAAATATCACGATCATCTGCCCCAATTAGCATATTTTCCATAAGTCTTTGGCTTAATAATCATCAACAGAAGTTCTCTACTCTCTAATTGTCCATTGTGCAGGAATAACATCCACTCATTCATCACGATCTCACACATTCTATACTTGCATTCAGTTACTCACCAAAAAAGAGTAGCTGACAAACCCAAACATCAGCGCGTACACAGGCAGCGACGACAGAAACAAACGCAAACAACCGGATCCCATCGCTTTGTATTTTTCAAGGCCGCTATAATCACTATACGAGACGTCACGGTTCTTTCATACAGGCTACAAACACTACAAGTAGCGTCTAAATGGGCATCCGTTGAGCCTCTGAGTTGCTACGTTTTCTTAGAATACTACTCGGTTTAGCAGTGCCACCGGAAGCACCGGCTGTAACAAGCTTACATCATGATTTGCCATGAAGAGTTTGTGACGTATGATGCTAGATTAGCATCATTCACAACCCCCAAAAAGCGTGCTTCTACGACAAATGGCAGAGCTGGCAAGATCATGCGCTGGCCTCATGCATCAATACGCGCAGAAGATGTGAGTTTCGGAACCTACAATAGCTAGAGGGTATATACCACGTCAAAACAGGGACTTATTACTGACTTCTATCTCTTTGTTTCAATAGATGGCTGCCTCTGGCATGTTTTTCGATCCTACAACTACGAACCCAGATCATACCATATGCTTTACCTGCGGCAAAGGCCTAGATGGATGGGAAGATGGTGATAATCCGTTCCATGAACACTTGAAGCATTCGCGCTCTTGCGGATGGGCGATTCTTAAAGCGGCAGAATTCGGCATCGACGGATATGACGAACTCGATCCTCTAGATCCCGGGCTAGTGGCCGCACGAAAGGAGTCGTTTGCCGACCTATGGCCTCATGAAAGTAAGAAGGGTTGGAAGTGTAAGACTAAGCAACTTGTTGAGAGTGGCTGGGTCTATACGCCAACTCTAGAATCAGATGATATGGCAACTTGCTTGTATTGTAGTCTGGCTCTTGATGGCTGGGAAGCTGGCGATAAGCCTGTGTAAGTTGTTATTTTCTCTCCTCTTGGTAGAATATTCTTTGACTACCACGCAAATACTAACGTCATTCGTTCTATAGCAATGAACATGAGAGCCGTAGTGCGAGATGTCCAATCATCCTCGCTCTAAAGCAGAGCAAGAAGTCACGAGCAAGGAACGCAGGCAACTCTTCGATCCTTTCGATGCAATCTGCCAACGCTACCTACATGTCAGAACAGATATCATCACTTGATGTGACAGCCGAGCCAGACGATAGTGTTATGACAACAGCATCTACAGCATCGAAACGGACTTCTCGAGCGAAGAAAACCACAACTAAAGGACGCAAGACCAAGGCCAAGAAAGAAGAATCTATCGAGCCAGAGCCAATACCAGCAGAAGAATATTACGAAGAAGAATCAGAACTTGTATTACCACCAGCACCACCGCCACAAAAGAAATCTACAGTAAAAAGCCGCAAGCGTCCAAGCAAAGCCATGGATGACTCGACCATGACAGAGGCTGAGGCACCAGCACCCAAAAAGAATAGTCGTGGAAGAGCTGGTAGCACAGCATCGATTGCCTCACAAGATCTAAGCCTTCTCCAAGTAGAACCTACGACCAAGAAAGGTGGTCGCAAAAAGGCGACACAGAGGGCATCGACACGCTCGTCAAGAGGAGATTCTAGTAATGCCTCCTTTATGTCGGCTGTGTCAAGCACTCAAGTTCACTCCATGATCGACGAAGTTCCCGATGACGATGAAATCGATAAACAGTTAGAAGCAGATTTGGAACGGTTTACAGATGATGATGATCTCAGCGCCGATTCTGACTCAGAACGCCAGTCACGCCTCAAGAGTTCTGCTATCAACAGGAAACCCGATTCCATCGCGTTGGAGCGTGAAGTAGTGCTTGTTGAACGAGTCAAGAGTCCAGTGCAGGAGAAGATCCAACGGTTTGAAGAGAGGGTAAAGAGCCCCCAACGTGACCAGTACATCAAGAGCCCACCACGCCAACCTTTTGTCAAGAGTCCATCACGAGATCCACATAGCAGCTTCGCCATGTTCGACCCCCAGCCTCAAGTCAATGAGCGAGAGGTTGAAGCCGAGTTCGAAGCCATGGAAACTGAAGCACATGTTATCGAGCCAACGACACCTGAGCCCGAGCCCGAAGTCGTTGTCCCTAAGAAGGGCCGTAAAGCCACGGGCGTTCGAAAAGTGTCTAAAACCAAGGCCAAGGCTAATGCAGCCTCTGAGCAAAGCTATACGGCCAAGAAGGACGGACACTCTGCTAGCATTAATGCCTCTTCCAAGATTTTCCAAGACGAAGATGAGGATGAGTTGGCTAGCAGTATCCATAGTACATCTACGACGATTGTTAAGAACTTGTCGGCTATTGCTATTGCTATTGCTACCAAGAAGTCCAAAGGCGGCAGTAGGCCTCCGTCTCGTGCACAACATCAGCAGCAAGCTTCATCAGGGCTACAAACCATAACGAAAAGTATGGCCGATGATTTTGACGATGAAACAGAGGCGTCACCGCCAAAGAAAAAATCGGCTGTTGCCAAGGAAGCTGCTACAACCAAGAAAAAGTCTAAGGCGGTGGCATCCAAAGTTATACCTGCTCCCCCTCCTCCTTCGGCACCTCGCTCGTCATCACCTGTACCTGTCATGGCTGAGCCAAATCCCGAGCCAGAGCCGCAAGCGGAGGAAGATAATGAGGCTTATGAAGATGCAGAACCCGAGGACGAGGAATTCGAGGAGGCTGTTGAGGAGCATGAGGAAGAAGAACCCGAGGTGGAGGAAATCGAAGATGAACCTATGCAGTTGATCCAGCACACTACTACTCCACCATCGGTCTCGAGACCACCGCAGCGTCGACAGCAGGGGGATGGGGTGGAGGAAAAAGAGGAGGAACATGCGCCGTCAACGCCCATGGCTGGTCGGTCGTCGCCCTTTGTACGTCATGCCATGTCACCGTCACAGTCGCCGCAGGCGTCGGACGCTGAAAACCAGCCGCCATCGTCCATCCCCAGTCTGACGGCCAACAATAGCAACAACAACAACAACAACAGCAATGGCAACGTCAATAAAAACATGCAGCTTAAGAAGGTCGTGTTGGCTGTACCAACTGGCGGCAGTGGAGGCAACGGCAATAGTAATAGCTACGTTGCTGCTACGATGAAGGGTAATAACAATAACAGCCCCAGCGGTTCTGGCGGCGCTACTTCTTTTGGAGCAGCGACGCCCTCGCGTAGCGGTGTTACGCCGCTCGGATCTCCTGGCAAACGCACAGTCATGACGAACATCCGTACGAACACGCCGTGGGACGGTATCGATGTGGATGAGATTTTCGAAGAGTTTGCCGAGCGGGAGTATGGCGAAGAGTCAGACGGCCAGAAGAACGGCAACGGTGTTTCAAGCAACGCCTTAGTATCGACAACAACAGCAGTATCAACAGCTGGTGGTAGTGGAGGCTCTGCTTGGTCTGATCTTCTCCGTGGCGGCCAGTTGAGCGCAGCTGAAGAGGAGATGACGGTTGAGCAATGGATTTACCATAATGCAGCCATGGCAGAGAAGAAGATGCGGCATGATTGCGAGACGATGGTGAGTCGTTTTGAGAGTGAAGGAAGCAAGGCGATGAGAGTATTGGAGGGATTAGTAGCCGAGTAAGTCATTTCGCCTGTGATCTTTTTTGTTTAGTTTTTCATTTCAGATTGTTCTTTTTTATCATAGAGTTTTATTTCTCCACCACTAGAGATTTATTGAATGATCTCTTAGGAACACACGGGATTATATCATTTTGGAGTTTTGCTTTCTATGCTAGTTTTTAGTATGTGTTCTTTACTGTTTTTTATTCGGACTGAGAGAAACCGGCGGAGTTTTTTTGTTTACTTAGTCACTAGAACTTGAAAGAACTTAAGAATGTTTTATATACAAATATATATTTATAATCAAGATTATCTTATGATGAACAAGCTATTTGCCGTGTTGTTTGCCTTTTCGGAGACGATTTTGGGGGCTCGTGGTGATGATAGAATGGAGAAATTCTTGGTGTTTTCTCGATTCTTGGCTATGATTTCTTGGAACTTGTAAATCGTCAAGCTTAGTATGTAAATATGCAACTATACACATGCATTTATATGTGTATTCCTCTTGATATTAACGATTATATACATAAAAAATGCATTTGACATCTTATTCATATATATTATAATTCTTGGCTTTGGGGTAATGCCAGCTAGCCAAGCACACGGCAGCCCTAATTGGAGGAGCAAATCATAAAACAAAAAAAAAGACTTGTTCTCTTCCTCACTCCATGGTTCATACTTTTCTTGTCCATTTTTAGATATTTCTGTATAACCGAGGCTTATTTCATAGAGTTTTCTTTTTGACAGCGGTCCAAACTTTGATAGCATTGGCAAAAAAAAGAATTGGTATTCCAACGCAAGAAACGAGACTCTTTTTGTTTTCTTAGAGTGGACCGAGTGGAGGAAGAAGAAGAGAAAGAGTCTCCTAAGAAGGAGTTGGGAGCAAAGAACAAGTTGATTATGATGAGGAGACGAAGGATATCTCGCGTGAGTGAATTCTTGCATTGCCAAGACTATCTTGTTCTTTCAAGCGGTGATGATTTGCGTTTTTTTTTGTAGTATATGTATCTTGGTACCACATCAGAGTAGGATATAGAAATAGGCCATCTAGTGAAATCCTATCTGTCTTGATATAAGATGTGATATTCTCATGCTAGATAGCCATTGTACTAGACAATGAGACAGTGGCTATATTGACTAGCCATTGCTCTTTCAAAACAACAGCTCCTTGTCTGATATCAAGACAGTATTATTAATAGCACTATTAATCTTGGGTATGTTGTATAAGTTATGGTTGCATGTTTGTTTATTTCGACTGTATCGAGTAACACCGCAGACGATGCATTAAAATAAATGGGAATTTCGGCGGTGGAAATCTAACACGAAAGGAACATGGCATTAAACATCACATCCTAGACATGGATATGGTGGCCTTGAATATGTAACATGGCTTAACGAGCTAATATGAGCCTCTATTCTATGGTAAAGATACTATCAAGATACTATCAGTCGTCAGTACACACATCTACTAGATATCATCAGAT
This sequence comes from Davidsoniella neocaledoniae, assembly GCA_009806295.1. NCBI lineage: Eukaryota > Fungi > Ascomycota > Sordariomycetes > Microascales > Ceratocystidaceae > Davidsoniella > Davidsoniella neocaledoniae. The sequence goes on along the minus strand of RHDR01000010.1, from coordinate 49,072 downwards.
ACGACTTCTTCACGATATACTTTGTCGACGTCTGAGTTAGTTGTTTTCATTTCTTGCTTGCTTTCCATGAATCTCCTTTCTCCTTTCTTGCTCTCTCTTCTCTTCCCGTTGCCTGTATATGGTGCTACGACGCGCCAAGCCAAGGAAAGCAAATAGCCGCAGAGTTGGAAGGGCAGCCTGAGACAGTTTTGTCATCTTTCTTTCCAAGCAGGGCCCTTGACCTAGCCATGATAGGGAGTTTGTTTGTAGTCCTTTAAGTGTATACACATGTGTGTGCCATGAATATCCTCCGTACAAATACCACGTATCGTTTCTTGAGTATCTTTCTCGGTGCTCGGAACTTTCTACCCACGACTAGTTTGCCCAGATACTAGGCGTAGACAACACACACATACCAATATACTTAATAATAGTAGAAGCGGTGGAAGTGGTAGTAGCAGTAGCATTATTGGCTTCTACTTCCTAGAAGTTTTACTATAGAGTACCACGTTGTTGATGCATCTAAGAAACCGCAAAGTCTTGGCGTTCTATACAACTCTGTTTCTATGAGCTTATGTGTTTTTTATCAAGTCTTGGGTTCTATCGAAAAAAAAAAGGGTAGCTTGTGCCAAGTCGGATCTTCCTGCCAACTTTAACGAAAGATCGAAGAAAAAAGATTTACTAAATATACCCTCGAGTGATTTTTGTTTGTATAGAGAAACCGTGAAACTAGCGCAAGGTGCCAAGTCGCCAAGCATCGATAATAAAAGCCCTGAAGTGTTTTTCTGGTCTGACAGTTTGACCGTCACTGTCAAAGCTCTTGATAAGTGACGGCAACTCTTGATATCTGTAAACGCTAAACGAAGGAAAGATCCAAAGCCGGGCTCTAATGTGTTACAGACTAAGGAAAAAATATACTAAGGGAGATAAGAAGTAGAAGACAAGAAAAAAAAAAGACGCGCAGGGAAACAACAAGCGCCAATGATCGTCCAGGTGGCTTGACGCTTGGCTGTAGTACAGCATCTACATATACACGTAGTGATATCTCAGAAACGTTTAGTACTACTCCGTTTTCTCCTTCATCCGACCCGTGTATGCTTTATTGGCTAATTGAACGAGTGACAAAAAATAACCTTATAGGCCAATAAGACAAACGACATGTATATTGTACAGATACAAATACAGCCGTATCCAGACTATCTTCATCCCAGTTGGAACGTAGTCAGTAGATAAGGGATATATATATACCGTACGAGCACAATGTGTCTCAATATTTGACTTGTACAGGCCATCCAAGACTTCAAGACTCCTATAGTCAGTCCCCAAGGGATAGAGAAACAGTGAAACATGTCCCGGAGAATAGGGACTCAAAGTGGTACCGTATGGCGCATAGAGGCTGGGTCACACACCGTATCTTTATGCTTGCTATACATAGTGTCATTCTCCTTCTCTTTCTTTTCTGTTTGTTTACGAGATATTAGTAAGGAGAGAAGAAGAAAAGAAAATAAAGGATGCTAGAAGGATACGTAAGATCTTGTGATAAGGTTGAAGCCCAAAACAACGCAGCCTCAAGCAAGGACAAGGCCAAAAGGATTGGAAAAGAGGATGAATGAACTTGGTTGAAGAAAATTCTAGGTGGTAGTCATGGTTGGTAATCACTCTATGGCGGTAATAATAGCTCCAAACAAATACAACACAGACAAAAGAGTGTGTTGGTATACGCCTGAAAGTCTTGGCTTGCTTCATATGTCCAGAGCCGAGGATAAGGGGATAAACAACCAAGCCAAGGTGTCGAGTAGCAGATAGACAGATAGACAGATAGAGAGATCTTCCTTAATGCCTTAATAAACGTTGGAAACAACTATCACCCACGGACGTACAACTAAGCGTAGAAGTACATGCTAAGCACGTACGAATATTAGTAGTTGTACTTGTATAAAGAACAAGGTAGGGTTTCTCCGCAGTTTAGCGTTTCTTCCTTTTGCGCGCGGTCCTCTTGTCTCTTGTTGATCTTGGCATATTCTCAGATAATGTTTCCAAGACAGACGAGATAAAGAAAGGAAAATTGAGAAAATATAATGGAAAAAAGAAAGATGAGGAAAATGTGCAAAAGACTAATAGTTTCTGTACATTGCATAATGTGACAGACAGGCAAGAGCCTAAGATAACACGAAGTGATGCCAATAGTAAGAAGCATAGTAGCCAAGTCGTGTTGTTCGGTTAGTTCTTCTGTGTGAACGCCAAGATAAGCTAGTAGCATTCCAAGAACTAGCAAAGAGGTTCTTGATGTATGTCTACGGATATATGTGCAATATGTTTTATTCATATACGATGATTCGCTGGCCTCAACCCACGGAAGCCTGATCCGGACAAGCAGCCCAAGATAAATGCATCCTGCACTGTAACTGTAGAATCTTAGCACAAGAAAAAGACATAGGCAAAGTTCTGGTAAGCATGAGAAGAACATTTCAAGCTTATACGCGGACGGACCACTGGAATGAGAAATAAAGAGAGACAGCGTGTAATTCTGCAGGCGTACTGAAGTGATAATTATATTTGCGTACTTATGGCCCGGGATATTATTTGTATAGTATAGAATTGTAACAAAAAAAACAAGTTGGGGTAGACGCAGGCGAATACTACGCAATCTTGTCACCATAACTGGGAATGTCAAGGGTTTTTTTTTCTAGGCAATTTCTAGGGTACTTTTTTAGGCCTGTTCATTCTTCTGAGATATAATGAAGAACGAAAGAAAATCAACCGGACAAAATATCCAGAAACGCTTGAATAGGCGTTGCTGGCCGGAATTTATCTTGGCGTAACGGCTCCGAGATTTCAATATATGCGTATGAACAATGCCGTATAATGATCCCTAGATAGGCCTAGCTTGCAACAAGAACAAAAAAACCAATGCTTCTAGAGGCTTGTTTTAGGCTATTATTTTAGTGTGAGTTGGAGGAGGACCTGCAAGAAGCTCTGGCTAAGAGTTCCTTCTGGAGCCGCTCCCGGCAATTAATGTATGCAAGCTTGGTCCCGCAACTCTAAGAAGAGTGGCCTTTGTCTGTCTCTTTCTCTATTATGTATATTTATATTGTCTAACTATATTTGTCTTGTTCCATTCGGAGTCGGAATCTAAGGCAAAGTTAAGACCGGCTCTAGTGATAATGTTGCGTGCCACCACAGTAACTACGACGATATATATCCAAAAGCCATTTAACTAGATATGAGAGCCAAGAGAACCACCCGCCCACTTGCCATTCAGACAAAACAAAATGGCTTTTTTGTATCTATTCCCATTGAGAGGTGAGGCGAGACAAGGCCTGATTGGTAGTATTGGGCTAGATCACATGCCTTGTAAAGTACTGCGTCCTTTTTTTTCCTTTTGCTCTTGGCCTTTTTTTAGTCAGACCAGAAGAATGATAACAAATAGTTAAACTAGGTAAAAAGAGCCGCAGAGGCAAGAGAAAAATAGGACAAAGGGACAAAGATCTCGACCGGTTTTCCTACCAAGCACGGTCTTGAAAATAATCAGGATGATCCAAACCGGCTAGTGGGAATCTTAATTAGTGTTCTAAGGAGAAGATGTTATGAAGATAAGAAACTATACAAGAAACAATATCTTGTCTGTCGAAACAATAAAACTAGGAAATATAGCAAAGATCTAGAACGATTCTGGCACAATCATGTCGTCGTAGACCCTAAAAAGGCTAGAACCCTTACGAACGTACTATATTCTTGGCAGCACAAGAAACATTTTCCACAAACTACAGACTTAGTTTACTTCATCTAAGCTTCAGAAGACGGCTTGGCGTCGAGCAAGCACTGAAGCTAGAAAAAGCAAAAAAATAGGAAAATAACTATTAATGTCTAAATGTCACTTTGCGGCAAAAGAGGAGACACATCACCATGTTCACGGACATTTGGAGGAAGTTAATTGAGATAATAGCTTGTTACAAAGGGATATATATATACGCGGCCAGGGGGGGGGTTTCCTCGTTATCTTTCGCTCGTTTATTGAAGGAGGAATAACATAAATAACATAGTAGAAAATGGGCTCAGATATACAAGATGAGATTACGTTTGCGGTCGCACGTGCCTAGTGCGGCAGCGCCAAGCCAAGTGCCGAGACTTAGTCCTGTAAGAGCTTTGAAGTGTGCCAGGCAAGCGTTAAGCAGAGGCTAATAAGGTAGAGGCTAAAAAGAAAGTGAGGCTGCTGCGCTGAACCTAGAAACAAGGACCCCTTCCTCATCATTCCTCTCCTCCCTCCTCTTTGTCTGTTTATCTTGTTCTCTGGTGAAATCCCACTCCGGATGCTTTTAGTTGGGGTAATCGCAGCCGCCATTATTATATGGTTGTATTTTTTATTTCAATTGCTGGATTTTTATATTTATCTCATATTGGATATTCCTTCTGCACGAGATTTGTACATTGTGGATTTGTGATATCGAGCCGTTCTTAAGGATGTATTGGTTGTACATGTACTTGAGCCAACCAACCAGCTAGCTAGCCATTGCTGATCTGATCTGATATGATACACGGAATTCAAGCTGTACAGATATGATAGTATTATTGGCGTCTTTATTGTTCGTTGTTGCGAATCGAGCTCCAATGAGAGGAGACAAAGGATCACGAGCCACAGAAATACTGATGATAGGCTGGGCTTGGCATCGTGGGGGAAAACAAAAAGACTCCGAAGCGAGACAAGGTGCTCTTTGGCGGTGTCGATGAGCGAACGAACGAGTGTCTTGGATATTTTGGCAACAATGATGATGACAATGATGATGGTTTTCAAAAGCTTGACTGGATTTCAGCCTGAAGTCAGTATAACCAAGAAAAGTCCAAGAAACTTACATCTTGGCTGACTTGGTCAATCCATCTAGCCGTCTTGGCTGCGGAGAAAGAATTTAAAAAATTAAACGTCAACAGCATTCAAGCGCTTGTTGACACTTTTGACCTCGGCTGTTATGTGGAGAGAAGACGGCCGCCTATATTTTAGCGTCGGTTGCGACTGGCTATTTGGGGTTCAGGCGGTTGAGATAGCCCTTGCGATGCTAAGACGTTGTGGTACAGGGGACTAAGAAAAGAAACCATAAGCTTTCTGTGTTGTTTATAGTGGGGAGTAGGGCCCTAATCCTAGCAGATATAGTTAAGAGATTTCTCCAAAGTTAGCCAATAAAAGCGCTGCCAAATGTAACATGTTTTTTTGAAAAGCTGGGGAAAAACGAAAAAAAACTGGGCACCTAGAACATAAGAATCTGGGGTAAAGCCTAAAAGTAATTAGAAAAGGGGGGCTGGCCGCTCTCAGACCTTTGCGTTTTTGGTTTATTAAAGGTAGAGCGGTTATCTCAGTCGCTCATCTCAACAGAGCCTAAGAATCCCAAATAAGTCGTCTATCTCAAGCAGCACATCATCAAGCATAAGGAAGGCAATCTGAGTGGGAAATTGCAACTCCAAGTCCATAGAGAGAGACAAAGGAACCCTCACAGGATTCGTAGTGTGCTGGTCAGATGACCTGGGGAGCGAGCTGATAATCGCAACAGCTTCGCTAACTAGATTACAACAAGAGTAGGCACCAAGAGAAATGAGGGGAAAGATTCAGATTAAGAAGGGGAGGATGACGGTGAAGAGGAGATCTCAAGATCTGCCTGTGTTCTGCCACGGCTGTAGCAATTACGTATTCTACGGCAATGACGCTGTATCAGACCAAGTTGGCTTAGTCTATCTGCAGGACCTATCAGTATTTTATTCTTGATTCTGTATTTATTGTCTTGCTGAAAGGGAGGCTCTATCAAGTAAATATGTATGTTGTTTGTTCCCTGGTTCAGGTGAGCCTATCACGGCCTTCGGGATTCTCCATACAGAAAATAAAGAGAGAGATAAGCAGCTTGATGAGTTTCTTTCGCGCGTTTCCGTTCCTGCGCAAATCTCATTCCCTCTGTCCTCTATATTCTCTTTTTCTTCTCCTCCAATTCTGTATAGAAAGCGAGAGATATCCGGAATCGTCCAAGAAAGGACGACCGGACCCAAGGGATATTTAGACATCTGTCGAATTACATACTACCATAATAGTGTACTGTGCCATGTTTTCTATGAGACACAGACTGCATTTCTCGGCTAAAGCCAGATAGGCTTAAGGGTTAAGTAGTGATGGATAGAGATTTGGCTATATCTGTACAGACACAGCAAGCAGTAAGCAGAGGCTCATTGACAAAGACAAGGCATGCAGAAACTAGTCGTTTGTTAAAAGAGCACTGATAAGAAGCTTTGGTAAGAAACAAGAAATACCGTTTTGTTGTTTTTGGTGAGCTGCGTGTTTTAGCTACATACATATGTACAACTAGTAGCATCGACTAGGATCCAGGATCTAGGATCTAGGGAAGGGATCTGACTCCCTGTATACATTATCGTAAATCAACGCAACAGCATTCATACTGATAAACCTTTCAACATGGATGAGATATCGTTTATACATATGTATGTATGATGCTATCATTGTATAATTAGTTGTGTAAAAGTCAAGATATTCCAATTTGTTACTATTTACCGTCCTGAGATGCAGTGTACAACCAAGTAGACGCTCATACTACCCAGAGCACGAGTAGAGCCAACAGGGTAACACTTTCTCTGTGGATAGTCCTCGTAAGTTGTCCCGGTATCGAGACGTCTGTCCAGACAATGCCAAGCCTAGTGTCTGAGAGACATATCTCCCAGCTCTAGGGAAGGTAAGAAACGATAAATGCAGCGAAAAAAGCGGCTGGAATTTCCTTGCAGCACAGCTATGTAACACCGGGAAAGCACGCAAGCCCGAGCTCTTTTGCTTTTACTTATGCCTTTTTCTTAGTTTCTCGCTCTTTTGCGCCTTGTTCTGCTTTTGCTTTTGATTTGCTGTGCTGTGCTGGCTGGTTGGACAACAGTGTCTGTGAGCAGCGCTTTGAGTTGCGCTATGCTTGTTTATGCTGGAGACAGGGCTTTTATAGCCGAGAAAACGAAGGAGCGGTTCTTTCAGAGGAGGCTTTAGAGGTGCCAAAACACAGCCAAAAAGCCGGCACCGAAATCACAAAAGCAGTGTAAAGACCGGATAAGAATGAGGACTAGAGAAAGTGAAGGTGAAGAAGGGAGGATAATGAGGAGCTATAGGAGGAGGAGACAACAGCGGCAACTTGGACTTGTGCTATGGTATGGTTATTGCTACTTTTAGCGGGTGGGCCCAAACAAACAAACACGCTCCCCAAACCGGAAAGAGTAGACGTTGTCTCCTTCCCTGGCTATTATTGTATTGTATATTTGTATTTTTATTCTTATTTTTTCTCTTGATTTTCTACACAGACGCCTCATGTCCGTTTTCGTCTCTCACACATCCATAGATCCATCCTTGTATTCCATGGATCCATGTATCAATCACCTTGCTGGGCGTTCGTTCATCATCTTCTACCTAGGCCGACCATCCTGTGGCCCTATTGTGTTCTGTACTGTTGTACGTGCCAGGCAAGCCTGTCTTTGGGACCCGGTTGGCTTACCTGGCCTGGTTAGAGGCTGAATGGCTGCTGTACTGTGTTCTATATCTGAGTCTCGATAGGGCAATATATCACAGAGGCTCTGCGCCGGCCATACTAGAGATTGCGTATATATAGACGGCGCCGGTCCCCAACTTCCATCGGCCTGTCTCTCTTGTTCTTCATTCTCATCCATCAACCTTCTTCTTCTCCATCTTGTTCCTTCTATCCTTCTTCTTTGACCTGGTGTCTTCATTATTCCTCTGTTCACCATCAACTTTGATATCACCTACTATCTTAACGCCTTCTTCTCACCTATCTATTTACACATACAATGTCTGGCGACATGAACCGCACTGCTAGCGGCGATAGCGCCTCCGGCCTCGAGAAGGCCGGCGATGAGCAGCGTGAGAACGTCAGCTTCACCACCGAGCTCGTCGACCCCGATGCTGGCAAGAGCGACGAGGAGCGTGCCGAACTAGTAAGCCTATCATTCCCAAGACACACACTATCATACAAGCCATGATTCTAATTTCTCTTTCTCCATAGGACCGCAAGTTGATGCGCAAGATCGACATGACTCTGATGCCATGGGTAAGTCAAAGTTCCACGCGAATAGCTAGCCACTCTAGTCTTGAACACTCGACTAACATCATCGCCTTCTAGCTCTGTTTTCTCTACCTTGTGTCCTTCCTTGATCGTACCAACATCGGTAACGCCAAGGTCGCTCATTTGACCAAGGATATCCCTATGACTACCACCGAGTTCAACCACACCTTGACCATCTTCTTCGTGTCTTATGCTCTGTTCGAGCCCATGGCCAACGTTCTGCTCAAGCGTATGCGCCCCTCCAGATTCATCCCTCTGATCATGTTCTTCTGGGGTTGCACTATGCTGGGTATGGGTTTCATTTACAACTGGGACGGCCTCATGGCTTCCCGTTTCTTCCTGGGTCTCACTGAAGCCGGTCTTTTCCCTGGTGTTTCATACTACCTTTCGTGCTGGTACAAGCGTAGCGAGTTCGGTTCTCGCATGGCTATCTTCTTCTCCGCCGCTGCTATTGCTGGTTCTTTCGGTGGTCTTCTGGCCGCTGGTATCTCTAAGATGGACGGCATTGGTGGCCATCCCGGTTGGGCTTGGATTTTCATCCTCGAGGGTGGTATGACCGTCGTTGTTGGTCTTCTCTCCTACATCTTTGTCCACGACTTCCCTTCTGAGGCCAAGTTCTTGACTGATGAGGAGCGTGCTCGCGTCCTGTACCGCCTGTCGGCTGACAACCAGAGCTCTTCGCACGATGAGGCCTTTGATATGAAGTACTTGTGGCAGGCGCTTTCCGACTGGAAGATGTACGTCAGCATGTTTGTCTACATGGGTGCTCTGATGCCCATGTACTCCTTCTCGCTGTTCTTGCCCACTATCATCTCTAGCATGAGCTTCACCACCGCCGACAGTGTCATCCGCAACCAGCTACTCAGTGTCCCTCCTTACATCATGGCCGCTTTGACTACTATGGCTTGTGGTCTTTGGTCTGATCGTAGTGGACGCCGTGGTATCTTCCAGCTACCTCTTGGTCTGCTAGCGATTACTGGCTTCCTCATGGTCATGATCTCAACCAACCCTGCTGTGCAGTACACTGGAACGTTCCTAGCTGCTGCTGGTACTTATGCCTTGATTCCCATCTCGCTTGCCTGGATTGCCAACAACGTCGAGGGTATGTACAAGCGTGGTATCACCATGGGTATCGTCATTGGTTGGGGTAACCTTAACGGTATCGTCAGCAGCAACATCTACTTCGAGGGCCCTCGCTTCTTCGCCGGTCACGGCACTGTTCTTGGCTACTTTGTGTGCTGCGTCTGCATTGGCAGTGTCCTGCTCATGTACCTCCTCAACAGAGAGAACAAGATGCGCCGTGAGGGCAAGAGAGACCACTGGATCGTTGGCAAGACTCCCAAGGAGATCTACGAGATGGGTGACAACCGCCCTGACTTCTTCTACACTATTTAAGAGTCAGAAATCATAATTCTTTGGCGGGGGAGACGAAGAGAAATGAAGCCATGCGGTTTCTCTTGTCTCCAGTCTTTCAGTGAAAGGCTTTATACGACTACTATATATGAACGGGCATATCCATGAGCCACGGGCGAGCCTGGTGCTCGGTGGACAATGTATCTTGATTTATTATTACTATTGTTTGGGTTACAAGGGGTTTTATTTGGATGGTCTGGATTCTAAGGCTAGTTTACTATACGATCAACGATAGCTTCGGGGAAGAAGGATGGGACGACCAAAGATGGAGAAGCATAATTTCGAATTCCGGGAAATATATGGGAGGCAACGGCACGATCATTATTTTGAATGTTGTTGTTCATCCATAATTCAACAGCACGGAATAAAGAAGACGAACTCTTGAGAGGTTATACCAGTAACTCTCCAAGTTTTCTGTCTTTCTTGGGGGCGGATTTGCTATAGTTTTCTTTTTTTTTTTTTAATTCCGGCGCGCTGTTATTACAGGGCCAGGGCTGGATATCACTTAAGAAGAATAAGGAATACAAACAAATAACGAACAAACCCTCTATGGAAATTCCTATTTTGTGCGTGTTTTTTTGTTTGTCTTCTTTTTGGAAATTGAGGGTTTGTGATGAGATGATACTCTACTGATATCGACATCAGTTGCAAATTGTTTTTTTTATTGTTTTCTATTTTTTGTATCTGGCTTTTGCCTATAACTATTGTTTTTTTATCTAAACAAAATGAATATTCTACTGAGTTTGAACTTAACTTTTAACTTTTCTGTTGAATTCAACGTGAGAGAGTCAACGATGGAACTGGGGTGTACTCAACAACTGGAATTCATAATGAAATTTTGACTAAGGATCAACAGCTAGAATCATGTCTACCAATGGGAGGAGATTGCCCCTATTTATATCCTACGATACCTACGTTCTAATCCGACTCTATCAATAACATATGGCGCAACATCACCACATGGTCAGACCTTAGTAGGCTACTCAGACGCTAACTTTGGTCCCGAATGGGATGAGAAAATTATGAAAATGTGGAAGGGGGCTAGAACTACCCTAGTTTAGACAATGCATGAGGCAGAAGAGTTTATTGTTGATGTCACGTACTTCGAATTTACCTTTGTCGAATGTGATGCGATGTCCTTTATGTGTAAGTGTACTTACAGATACAAGACTCTCATTCATTCTATACGCTAACAGTACATTATCTAAGCTAAGATAGTTCCTAGCCCCTCCTTTCATATTTTCGTGATTTTCTGTTCATTTTTGTGCGAATTATGCTAGTGGGGTTACCTGTGCTACATTGCATGTAGGGTTATTAAGTAGATATTTATAAGTCTCTTGTACATATCAGTCTATATTTACATGTTCTTCTCTGACTTAACTTGGTGATAATGAAACTTTTATAAGATTAATTTGTAGTGCTTTTCGTTTTTGGTATCCTTGCATTTAGATTGAACCGTGATTATGCTCTGTACATATAATATAAAACCTTGGAACTCGAATTCTAAACCCACCAAATCGACTGTTCCTCACTTGGTAAGGTCTGGCCTGGAACATATCCTCTATTCCGACCACCGCCCTTATCCAACGCCAACTCTTCTCTTAGCTGTGCTCTCACGGCTGCCATCTCTCCCTTTGTCATCGAAGTCAGCTCCTTCTCACGTTCCCTACGTCCGGAACCTTTACCTGTACGGCGTTCCGCCTCACTGAGTTCCTCACTATCGTATTCCACGCCGAGTTCTTCAGCGGCGTTCTTGAGCCATGATTCTTGCTTACTGCTACGTTCCTTTGCAGAATGAGCATCTGCGAGTTTCTTAGCTAGTTCGACGCGTGGTTTGAAGCGACCGAGTACCTTAGGGTCGATTTGAACAGTGCGCATATCGTCGATGGCGTCGCGTGAGCTCTTCTTGTTCTTTTTGCTGGAGTGGACTTTGCTGATGAGGCGGCGTGTAGCGGTGGATTCGTCGGGTGTGCAGATGAGAATACTGGTACCGCTTTGGTTTGCACGAGCGGTACGACCAGAACGATGGACGTAGGTGTCTGCCGTCCGCGGCACGTGATAGTGGATTACCTGGTCCATGGAGGGGATATCCAGACCACGAGCGGCAACATCTGTGGCCACTAGAATACGTGACTCAGTGGATACGATGGCCTTGTTTTTCTTGTTGGTGCCGGTAACCCATTCAATGGCTTCGAGACGCGCCTTTTGTGCCATCTGCGAATGTAGACCCTTGGCTTGAAAGCCGAGTTGTTGCAGGAATGGCACAAGACGACGCACGGCTTTGATGGCGTTAGTGAAGACTAGCGTACGACGCGGTGGATGGAGCTTGATGACGGAGTAGAGGAAGAGATCTTTCTGGATGGCATCACCGCATTGTACTAGGCCCTCCTGAAGACCGGTGGCCATGGAAGTTGCGGGAGACACATCGATGAGCTTTGGCTCTTCCTCGCGGAACCGCAGCCGTTGAGCCAAGTACTCAATACTCTGTTCCTCAGTTGAGCCAGTGCGCTTGCCTTTGCCGCCTAGTTTCTGGTGCAGTGATTTATTCAGCGTAGCCGAAAAGACAAGTGTCTGGCGGGACACTTCGGCACTGCCATCATCATCGTGCTCCGCGATACCAGCCACCATTTCGCGGCGGTCTAGAGCCTCAAGAATGGATGCAGCCTCCTCAAAAGAGCCATCAGCCAGCAATCTATCAGCTTCGTCGATGACTAAGAACTGGATACGCTTGAAGGCACGTAGAAGAGGACCTCCATCACTGAGCAACTCCCACAAACGACCCGGTGTACCGACAACGATGTCGGCACGGGCTAGCTGGCGCTGCTGCTTGACGTGGGCGAGACCACCGGTGACAGAGCATACGTAGGGAGACACGGGGAGGCCTTGGCAGATGTTCTGTAGATGAGTGCCGATCTGGCGCGCCAACTCACGTGTCGGCGAGAGAATCAGAGCCAGCGGAACCTTTTGGCCGTCAGCCTGCTCAACCACAGCGGCCTTATCGGCCTCTTCATTGTTATGTAGCGAGAGCCATTTCTCGATGATGGGGAGACCAAAGGCAAGTGTTTTACCAGTTCCCGTGGCGGCTTTACCGACGACGTCGTGGCCGGCAAGAATCTCCGGGATCGCTTCTGTTTGGATGGTGCTGGGTATGGTGAACTTGAGACGCTCGAGGGCACCGATGGTTTCGGGGGATAGGCCGAGTGGCGACCAGGCGGACATGTCGAGTTCCTCGGTCATCTCATCCATGTTTTCGAGAATGGAGAAGGCACTAGTGGCGAGATCGTCGGCATCGCCAGCCTCGTCGGAAGATTCTGATGGCTTTGTAGTTGTTGAAGTAGCCTTAGTCTTGGACTTCTTGGCTGGAGTTTTCGCATCGGCATCTTTCTTCTGCTCCTGCTTATCGGCCTTCTTATTCTTCTTCTTCGTTTCGGCTTTCTTGGGCTCTAGATCGATATCATCGGCATCTGATGATAGGTCGGCTTCGTCGTCATTATCTTCCTCGTCATCATCGAAGCCACCAAACTCTTTCTCCTCTTCTTCTTCTTCCTCATCGTTGTCTCCAGTGGCCTTCTTGGTGTCTTTCTTTGCTGTTGCCTTGCCGCTCTTCTTTTCATCAGCTTCACGCAAGACAAACTTCACGCGATCTCCCTCGCGAATAACTTCGACATTTTCGACAATTTGTAAATCGAGGAACTCGTCAATGTCGTTTTGCCATGGCAAGCTGTTGACGTCGACTATTTGGCCGACTTTAGCATTTGCGCCGGGGTTTTTGTTGGTTTTGGTGCGCTTGCGGGAGTTTGATTGGTTGGAGGAGACTTCCAACTTGCGTTTATTTTGTGACTTGGGCGCCATATTGTGTTTAGAAAAAGAAAGAACTAGAACAAATTGACATTAGCCATGTAGTCAAACTTTCAAACTTGATTCATCACCACCATCATGGCTGCAAAGCTTCATAGTTTCCAAAAAAATAAAATTGTTATCGATAAGACGAATTTATTTTCGGCACCATCTTCTAGCCCCACTAATAGAGCCATTAGGGTTTGATAAGGGTCTATGGCCTCTATCTCAGACCGCTCTTCTACACGGGCGGCTAGATCGCCCTATATTTGACGGCAATGACGCTGCCAAGTTGCAATTCTCACGATAATATGATACAAGCATTATACCCAGTGCTACTCAAGTTCTTTGTGGCTCTTTGTCTTACTTAGTCACCGTACATGAGCTCTAGAAACTGGATGTATTGAGTCACAATCAACGAACCATCCTTCCATAGCAACGGAAGCGTCCAGATTCATGCAGGTCGGTCGCTGTGCAATATATGTACATTACATTGATGCATTTTCTCATTGAGAGAATATATTAGCTGTGGATCTACTATTGGTTTTCTTTATCGATCGACACGCAAGTAAACAATAGTTCCGACCTATATTCAAAGGGATATACATACATTAGTATACAGGAAGAAAGAGATGGAAACAGATGTGGAGTGCATAAAGCTCTCGTCATTGCGTTCCAATATAGGGCCAGGCCGACGAACACTGGTGTCACGAGAACAGCCAAAGAACCTGACCCTATTCTTTGAACACCGAACCATGGCGGCGTCAATATCCAGTATACAGATATGTACTAGTCATACTACGAGTTCTCTTATGAGTTCTCTTATGAGTCCTCTTGTGAGCCTCGCCCCCCTTTGGCATTATAGTATGAGGCCCATCCAGACACTGGAGATGGCCGGCATTGAAAGCAAAAATCTCGGTGTGGCTCGAGCGTTGAAGTTTCGTTTTCTGGAAGGAAACAGAAAAGGAAAAGAAAGGGAAGAAAACACTACGCAAACTACGAAATCGACGCAATGACCACTTCAGGCATTGGAATTGGCGCCAAAATGACCCATAGCAGCTACTTTCACAAGCTAGGCCTTGTTGACGCATCAAGAAGCAATTTCTCATAATTCATAGTGTGGCATATACTAATGGGTTTACAAGGAGGCTTCGTGGGTATAATATGTATATCCCAGCAAAGCTCTATACTTTTTACCTTGGTAACATCACAATTAAGATGCTATATGCGGTAAAAGTTGGCATGTTCAACTCTAGCAGTGCTAAATCATATTAGGCAAGACGAGCGAGTCCGAGCCATCAACCAAGCTGAACTCGATTCGAAGAAAAGAGACTCCGTTTTCTTTCTCTCTCTCGTTCCTCGCCATGCTTAGCCTAGTTTGTACAGAGATAGCGTATCAAGCAACCGCTAGATAGGTTAGCTCCAAAACAAATGCCACTGACAAGTAAGTAGAATAAGAAGAAAGAAGCTACTTCGTGGGGGAGGGGAAGAGAAAAAAAGACGCTAGAGACTAAAAAGAATAGTCAAATACTCCAAGACGTTCAAGAGAGGAAGGAAGTCAGCTGCAGCCACTTGATGCAGATGCAACGGAGAGGAGAAGCCAGAAGCGAGCGAGAGTGAGGCTTTCGAGGCTCACGATAGTTCGGGACGCCGTGATTGGTTTGTCGACAACTACTTCTATCAGTCGTATATATGTATATGGTCTGAAGCCTAGCTCTTCCTTCTTATTCTTCACCATTTATAGCGGCTACTATATGTAGGATGGCTTCACAATGCCGTTTTATATCGGAGTGCGTTACGTATATCTTGCAGATACAGTGAATTGATCTTCTTTGCATATCGTGCACATGCAATATCAGTATGCTCTGTGTTGTATCTCTGGTTTTAGTAAGGCTAAGCTCATAGATAGGCAGTCTTAGGGAAGAAATATCTTGTTCTGGATAATGTAGCTCTACCTGTTCAGATGTAACTTTAAGATACAACTTCAAGATGCAGAACGCCTGCATGCTGCATCTGCAAAACGCTCATGCATTGTATGTTACAGCAGACATACAAGTATCTGTATAGTGTAGGCGTGGCCATAACACATAGTTGTATACATACATATACATATATGCAGATGTACGTACAATATATATACACATACTATATACATGTACATACAGATACATACGTAGGACTATAGAGAGATGACAACTGGAAATCTCTGAAGCCCTGATTCGGGCATTCAGGAAGTCCAACGAAGCAAAAACAACAGCCAATTTTCTATCCCCCTCTTTTCATTCGTCTTTGTGTGCCAAGGCCGGCTTGATCATGGCAATGTGTATACCTGCAAGTACATAGTACAACTAACAGACATACATAGATCCGACGTTTGGGCAGCAATACGTCAAAGAAGGAATGTTGCAAACAAGCGGCCCAGGCACCGGTGCATTTGATTCCCGAATCCTCGATTCGCTCTAGTTGGTAAGAAAAAAGATCAGAAGCACTAGAAAGGTCATGCAAAAGTGGCATCAGAAGAAAGGAAAGGATGACATTCTGCTGTTCCTAGTGGTTAGAGCAAGTAAGAGGAACAATCCAAGTCTGATGGAGGCATTGCGCTACTGCAGTCTGATGCTTCCCGATGGAAGCCATTGCAGGGCCGGTTTAGGATATGATAACTAAGAGCAACATGCATATCTGTACATAGTAGTAAGCTAATAGCTGTAGTTACTGGTAGCAACAACAGCACTAGAGATGTGCTATATTACTATTACAACTACAAATAGTGCATCAATACCATGGATCATGTACTTAACACTGCATGAGAAATCAACCGAGCCATAGGCTATCAGGACATGAGCCGTAGACTATTGGTAGTAATTGTATACATACAGATACATATTGTATATTTAAATGGACGGGCGCATCATTGGAGACAGCTGACCCCTCATGGTACCAAAAAGTAGCACTGTATCATTAGATTCGATACGTCGATTTCTAGTGCATACTAGTGATACTGATTGGATAAATAGGGCCCCTGAATGACCCAAGAAGGCTTCTTGATCTAAAACAGCACGTCAAAGTCACGAGGAGATGCAACAAAAGATAGAGAAGGCCAGGGCTGTCTTTTCCCCTAGCACTGTCTTCCCATTTCTTTTAGTGGATAGACGCTAATAGTATAACGAAAGACAGGGCTAACAATGACTGTAGAGTGATAGCACTGGGTCCTTCTGACAGCTAGATACAGTCATTTCGGCGGTCAAGTCAGGTCATAAGATCAGCACCCAAGTATCAGGATGTACCCACGATACATATATGTTCTAAGCCAATCAAGGAAAGACTACGAAGACTTTAGTCTTCGTAATTGTGCTTGCATGAGACGTCAATGTAGGTGCAAGGTGACGTGAAATGTCTCTTTTGCCATGCAGATAAACCAACAAAAAAAACCCGAGTTGAATCAGTGAAAGCTATGACCTACATGTCGTCAAGAAGAATAGAAATAAGCATGAAGATAACTGTAATGTTAGGGTTAACTGATGCACTAGGGCTATGTTTACCCGAAATGTTAGCCCGACCATTCTTCACAACCAAGGTTTGATATGATGATAGGATGCGACGACCTTCATTGTGACTAGTGTACACGGTATAAATCACAGAGGAAGCCAACAGAGCGGCTATTCAAAGATCTGAACTTATCTGTATGCTCTTCAGCCGCCTAAACTAATTTGATCTCGGCGTAGAAAAAAAAAAACCGAGAAAGAATTGATCTTCGGACATCACGAAATTGAAAACATTCTTAAAAAGGAGATAGTTAACTAAACATAAAATAAGAAAAAGGGAGAATTGAAGAACCATAAAAAAAAAACAAACGGTTGGTATGTTCTAGTTTGTCTTGCATTGACTAAATTCACCGGAAATTCAACCGTTCTAGTACTGTCAAAAGAGCATTGACCATCAATTAAGAAGAGCGGCTCTAAATACATGTATGAATGAATGAAGTAAAGAATCAGGGGGGTGTCAATATATTGTGTACAAACATACAGCATGAAGTACTAGTCAATAATCACATTAGTTGTATATGTATACCAGGCCATGACTAATGGCGTCTCTTCAACGACAATGTGACATTAGGGAATTATGTATCCGGAACTATAGTAGGAAATATCAGATCCATCTACACATTACTAGATTAACTGTTATATTGCGATACGATACTATTAGGGAGTTGGTTGAATTGGTCTATCATATTCAGGTGTCGAAGTTCTGAGGCTGTGACGTCGCAGTTATCGTGCTTGGTAGCTTGCTATGCCTATATACAGTTACATGACTGATACGATGCTTGAAGCTATATCAACATGGCGATAACGGTGATATATCGTCCTGTCATTCATTGGATACCATTGGACCTGCTGAAACGACGACTGCATCATAACATGCCGAGCCGTGCTGGGAAACATCCGGATCCAGATACAAAGACATTGTAAGTAGTATCTGGTTTTGCCTCTTCCTTGTTTCTTTGATGGCAAAAAAGAATTAAAAAATAGGTTTTTTTTTGTTTAGTGAGCATCCTTCGCTTAACTATATGCGATTTGAAGTAGTATGAAAGAAATATCTAGTTATAACTATATAGCATTTAAAAAGGCTTCCAAAAAAGGACAGGCTACGCATGAACTGATAGCTCGCTAGATGCCACAGAGAGAGATAATAACCTAAGTAAGGAGAAAGAAAGAAAAGTGTTATCTCGTTCAACAGGCCATAACATGTGTGTTGTATGTCTTTGCCCGGTTTCCTCCTTCTCCGGACGGCGGGGCGAGCTCACGCGAATAGCCGTACCGTCTCTACAGCCTGGCACGAAGGCAAGAAAACCAAGAAGGAGCTTAAACCCGGGCTATGTGCACTTAGCCATACATGTATTCTGTACATGCTGGAGTTTTGTTACGAAAAGAGATAGATTATTGGCGTGAGAGGCCATGCTATCAGGCATGTTCATCTATCTACATAGTATTGGCATCGTATCGTGGAGCCGGGTGAGGCGGGGGAGGAGTCAGGCTGCCTTTGATATGCTGCCTCACATCTTCCTTGACCAGGCGTCTGTGTTGGTTTTATTTTAGATTTTAGGAAGATCCAAAGGAAGGCGGCCACTTGGAGAGGCCAAAGTGGCTGCGTCGGAAAACCACAGAGCGAGAAAATAGTAGAAAATCAAGCTATCAAAGTTTGAAAGTGTGTGCCTTTTCCCCATATTACGCCTTGTCGTTTATTCTGCTTATTTTGGTTGGCAGCTCTAGAAGCGATGCTTTCATGTAATTAAAAAATTAGGCTCGGCTCGAGGGCTTGTGATTGCAGAAGAAAAAAGAAAGGAAAATTAGGTTTTGATGGTGGCCTAACTTGTGATCTGATTTGATGTGTTGGTTGCTGTGCCACCTTAAGACGAACATGATAATGGGCAGCTTGAATATTCTTCTATTGGGCTTGAGAAACAAATGCTGACTTGGAAATAGAGTTTTGGGCTGTAATAATGCATAATATACACTCTAAAGCGGGCATAACTGTTTTTTGACACAACGAACATGTACTATGACGCTGGTATCTTTTACATTACTATGAAAGCCAATCAGATTGGTAATGGACCGTACAACTAGGACAACATGGCGTGCAAAAAAACACGCAGTAATGCGCTGTCACAGGCATAGATACCACCAATCAGCAAAGAAGACAGAGTAGAAAGGATTGTAGCGGAAGTTCCACTGGCGTACGTTGTAAGTTTTGACTACACTTGTATGAAGAGTGTGTTATTTTTATGAACCTGGGAGGAGTGTGTAGTGGATTAGTAGCCTGTTCGCCCTGTCAAAGCTTCATGCTTTGTGCTTAACCCATCCGTCCCATCTATTATTCTTCTTCTACTCTTCTCTGCCTAGTTGAATTTGCTATAGAAGTGGACCGTCCTCGAGCACAAAAACAGATCCGGTACAACACAAAGGACAACTGCTGGCTTTCAGTGCAGCATGTCGTTCAAGCCAGGGCAAGGCCCCCCCTAGAACAAGCAAGGAGAAGGGGAGGCAATCGAACAGGACGAACCCTGAAATTCTTGTTCACCCTGCAAAAAAGCTTATGCTCCTGTGCCTCCTTCCCGTCCTCACCGCTTCTCAGAAGTAGAAGAAGAAACGACGAAAAACAAAGAAGAGGCAATAGTCAGAGATCGGCTGCAATGTCTTAGTATAGACGTCAATAAACAAACAAAATAGACTCACTTTTGTAGAGGCTTGAAAGCTCTAGGGTAGAGCTACCGGGTTGGCCTCCGTTGGAGATATCCACTTGTTCAGCTATTGCTGCCATGCTGCGGCTCCTCTGCTACCTTTCATTAGTTCAGTTATGCACAGCAGGAATGTTCTTGGGCGTTAGTAGTTAGTTTAAGCACTTGTGAGATGAACCTTAGAAGGACTAACAAGTCAGCTGCAACTGGATGTAAGAGAAGACAGCTCGGATGATGACGACTCGTACAGTAGCGACCCGATTTTCTGATAGTTTAGGTCTTTCGTAAAACGAAATGGAACCTTCTTAGGTACAGCCATTTTCTACAACAGTAGTTTGTGCAGTCTCGCTTCCGGCTTTATCGCAGTCAAGCAATCTAGTTTGCCTCTGAATCTTGTGATAGGCTGACCTTGTCCCTTCCCCCCCCCCTCTATTTTTGTTGCTTGTGGATTTTGTAGTCCCACACCCTGGCCCATACCTCCCTGACTCGATAAACGATTCTCTGAACTCTTTCTGCCAGCAACAGCCAACCTTCGGTCCAAACTCCCCTGAGGGTGAACTGAGAGCTCCGAGAAAAAAAATTAGAAGTAGAAAGCAAAAGGCTCAACTGCCTATTTCTTCTTTAGTTTAGGTATGCCTCAAAAGCGTCTCGCTGAGATCAAGATAGCCCACTGCTACTGTGATAGGAACTTAGTAGATACAGAAGGGTAGTTAGTCTGAGTTTACAAATAGATCAGCAGCCAACTTAGGAGCCACTTCTAGCAAGCCTCGTCTTTTTTTTTTTCTTTTTTTCTTCTTTTTTCCTTTTCTATTCTTCTTGTTCCATCCCCTGAGGGAACAGTAGCTTAACAGCAAGGGTCTTTCTTAGTGCTAGTGAAATATCTTGTACGTACCTACAAATATACCCACCCCCAATAGCCATTAACAGCGATTCGCTTGACAAGGGTTGGGTCGGTGGACAAGAATATCAGAAAAATAAGAAGCTAGGAATAATAGCTATCCGGGATAAACAAGCGAACAAAAACTTGAAGGGAAAAAGAAAGAGAAAAAAGAGAAAAATAAAATGAAGGCACCAGCCATTTCTTGCTGCTAACATTCCAGAAGGGACTGTGTTGCTTGGTACTTAGTTCATATGTATATATGTATGTACACATATATACTGTATAGCTAGTTAGTACATACATATATTAGTGTTCCCACAGATAGGATAAAGGCATATGCCAGCTTGAAGCCTGAGCGGTCAACAGTGAAGCACTTACAGCGTTTCTCTTGACTGGGGATTTGTCCGGTCAATATAATAGACACCCACCGCCAGAACCGAAACAGCTTCTTTTTTTCAGCCCAACTTTTTTTCCCATTTTTATATTTGTCTTATTTCCATCTCCCTCGATTTGGTTTAGAAAAACACAAAAACCAAGAGGCACTTATATCAGCACTTCTTCTCACATAAATAGAAACCTTGCCTACTCGACTCTTTGAGATTTCTATTTTGTTTGTTTAGTTGCTGCTGTGCTAACTGGTGCTCTTTTTTGTTTTGTACACACATACACACACACCAATTCACACCACCATCCACCATAACCATACCTTAAACAACCTGATTTGATATTTCTTGCTGCTCGGAGTTGACGGCAGTAAACAGTAGCCATGCCGTTCGAAGAGACAGTCACTATCATCAACAACTCCGGCAAGATAATCAGTACTGTAAGTGCCAATGGCAACCGGAGAGGCACCGAATAGCCAATATCTCTTGATCAATAATGGCTAACACGATATTTCCCATTTTTTCTCTTGTGGTGATTGTAGGGCCACCAATTGCTGAGCATCTTCAAGGACGCCAAAGCTAAATACAACGACCGCAAAGCTTTGGTTAAGCAAGCTCGCGCTGCCGAAGCCGAAGCTGCATCTGAAGCCGCTGCTCCTGCTCCGCTCCGCCGCGCCCAGACATTCGGAGCTCCGTCTCGTGTTCCGGATTCCGTGTACGAAGAAGATGACGAGTCCGTCGACCACATTGCGCCCCTCCCCAAGAACATTGAGTACGGCGTCGATGAATTCGACCCAACCCCACGGCCTCAGCTCGCGCATACTTGACGATGATACAAAGTCTATAGTTAGCCGCCGCTCGCATCGCTCCCACCGCAGCTCACATACATCGCGCAGCTCTCGCACAAGCACATCTAAGCGTTCCAGCGCTAGTTCTGGTTCAGCACTGACAAAATCAAACCTGCGGGCTCTGACGGAGATATCTTCCGTGGCTCCTAGCAAAGCGCCACGGGGCTATGGTAGTCCATATGCTGGAAACACCTCGCGCGAGATGCAGCTATCTCGTCCCATGCTTAACCGCTCCGAGAGTGAATACGAGCCTCCACGCCGCTCGCTCGATCTGGCGAAACGCCCCGCTATGCCTGTGGCACGCCAGAGTAAGGATGACAGTGATCTAGCCTATGGCTCGTTACCACCAGATCTGGCTACTCGTGATGACCTGGTGGCCTGGGAAGAGAGCGATGACAACGTCGAGGATGATCCCGCAGTGCTGGCAAAGATCATAGAGGACGAAAAGGAGGCCAAGAATCTGATTCGCACAGTTGAGAAACTATTGGATGAGGCACATTGTGTGCATCACACTGCCACTTCTATTATCGAGCATCTACAGGGTAACCCTGAAGCAGCAGCCGCCGTGGCCTTGACGCTTGCCGAGCTTTCGTCGATTCTGGGCAAGCTGTCGCCCAGTATCTTCAGTCTTATCAAGGGCGGCTCGCCCGCCGTCTTCGCACTACTAGCATCCCCACAGTTCCTTATCGGCGCTACCGCCGTCGTTGGCGTGACTGTGGTGATGTTTGGTGGCTGGAAGATTATCAAGAAGCTACAGGGCGAGACTATTGCGCAAAAGACAACCCCAGTGACCATGGCAGCCCACGCAGCCCCCCCTGCCCGTGCCATGACCATGCCAGCCAAGATGCAGCGTGAGCCCTACCAACATCCCAAGAGCCCCGGCTCTATCGTAGGCTCGCAGCCCGACGAGGCCATGATTCTCGAAGATACGCCTAGCGAAGTCTCTAGCATCGAGAGCTGGCGTCGTGGCGTGCCGTCTATTGCCTACTCAGACGACGCCGAGATTGAGCTCATCACACCACGGGCTAGCCGCGCTCGTCTTCGTAGCTCTTCGGGCTCCGGCAGCAAGTTCTTCCACGAGATAGACCCCTCCGATTCCATCTCGCAGATCGGTATTGCTCGCACTGAAGTCAGTCGTGCCGATCGCCACCATGAGCGCTCGTCGCACCGTAGCACCACGAGCTCTTCAACTGCTAGACAACACCGTAGTAGCAAGCGGGCCCACGATGGCTCCAGCACCGTGTCTCGTAGCAAGTCAGTCTCCGTGACATCAAGCAACCGTAGTGGCTCAAGCCGTACAGCTACTCCCTCGGAGTTCACCAAGGTCTCATCTTCATCCAAGCCGAAGGCCCCGTCTTCAGTGCCGCATCGTTCATCGTCCAAGGCCGGCTCAGTTGTCTCTACATCATCCAGCTCGTCCAAGAAGGATAAGAAGGAAAAGAAAGAGGACAAAGATGGCGATTCGCATTCTACCGTCTTGACTAAATCTCACCGTTCAAGCAGCAAGTCATCAGTCGTTTCGACGTCGTCGAAGAAGGATGACAAGAAGAAAGACGAGAAGTCTGATAAGAAGCCCAACTTGCTCAAGGCTATGTTCCAAAAGAAAAAGACTGAGTATGCCCAGGCTCCGGTTGCCGTTTAGGCCTTGTGGCTCTTTCCTCTTATATGCCTTCGGTGTCCCTATCAAGGGCCGTCGTTTCATATCCGATCACGTTTTCCATGAAGTCACCTGACCTTCCCATTTTACTACTGCCTTTTCTTTTCACTCTATCGCGCACGATTTTCAACGCCTTCTTTGTTTCTCTACTATCATTCTATCAATCACGTGCTATCTTTCTTTCTTTCACCACGTGCGAACGACTCTAACATTTTGCTTGACGGCCTGTATTTGCTTTATTTCTTCTTCATTTTTCCAATATTTGTTTATTTAGTGGCGTTACAGGAGTTCTGTATCTTTATTCTGCCTCAAATGCTCGTATCGCCTCCTTTGTACCATCTTAACTCAGACCTCATCCTATGGTAACAATCGATACTGAGCACTCATTCATTTCTGTTTGATTTTGTTTTCGTTTATTTCATTTTGTTGTCTTTTCTTTCCATATAATTTTCATTTTAGAGCCGCATTTTAAGAGTACGAAGAATCGGACTAAACAGAACAATCACCATAACTACTACTATGTACTTGACTCGGCCACGATAAAAAAAATCCTTCAAAGTACTAAAAAGACAACAAAAAATAGCCACATTCCCATTGGCTTATCTTTTGCATGATATCCTCTGCCTCATTGTTCATTTTTTCTTTTATAGTTTTTAAAATAAACTCTGCTATGCTTCCTTAGCAAGTAGTCTATGTTCAGTCATAAACATATCAATATTATCACTATTAAATCTTACTCTACTTGAACATACTTTTAAGATGGTCTAATGTTGTAATAAGTTTTCATATATGTCGACGAAATATTATGTCCATGCTATTTTATTATTTACTACGGCAAACGATCTACAAGTATGATAATCAATACCATTAAAATGCTCTGGAATAAATAGAATAAATAAAAACGTATCTTGCTACCACTATACATCAATGACCACAAAGAACTACTACCAAAATGACTGTCAGTTGGCACATCTTGCTATCAAAAGACTTTACATCAACTTCGCCTTGAAGCTTGCTGGTCTCTCAGCATCCCATTTGCGGCACATCTCCATCAGCTGTATATTCACGTCAACGTAATCTTCTTCTGTGTGGTGATAAAGCGGAATCATGTCCACAAAGGGTGGCTGCGCAAAGTTAAACTTTGCTTCATCGGGCACACGGTAGTATCTTGTCATTTCCCACCATCTTGGGTTCTCGCAGTAAACGGGAATCTTCGAGAGACGACCAAATAAAGTTTCATTCAATTCTCCACTTGGGATAGCTGAAAACTTTATATTGTCACTGAGAACTTCCCCTGAAAGAACCACCTGAGGCCAATCGTGGCTAGAATCAATGGTATCCATGACAGGAGGCATTACAACAGCTAGAGGAATGAGAATCTCGTGTTCGGGGACGCAGTCTGCCTGCGCAATGAAAAGATGGCTCCAGTGCGACGAATATTCTGTGCTATTGCTACTTTCAGGGTGATTGGCACTTTTTCTGTACTTGAAGATATCATCATTGGACAAGCCAGCACTCAAAAGGTACGCCGCATCTTCGCATGTAGTGATAACGATGTCGGATGCGAGAAGTTCTTCCATTGGCGGGATAGAGAACTCTCCATCTTGAGTAAAACAATTCTTCAAGATGAATGGTGATACGGAATCGGTATCACGTGAGCCTCTCATTAGACGGAATAGTTGTGGGGTGTCAAGATACTGCGCCATAATCATGGCGATCTCGTCTGCTTCGTCATCGTCAGTTGCACAGAAAAGTATAGCGTCATCATTTTCTTTTTTGGCAATGATGTGAAGAGACGCTTCAATCAGGCTAGGCACAGGTTCTACACGAGGGAAAGCCCTCACTAAGAACGGTAGATTACCATAATCGTTAGCAATGATGCGTGATGTAGCATAACACTGCTCAGGAGAGAGATCCTTTTGAAAGCAATTTTCAAGTGATAGGTATGGCGTATAGGGGTTGAAAGACACGGTGTCGACTTCTGTAGGGAACAATACACTTTGCAACCAGGAGCCATCAGTCATCGTTTCGTCTTGTAAAAGGAACCCATCGAGTAGCCCAATCTTTCTAACTATGTCGGGGACTGGATCACCGCGAAGAGCTTGTCCACAGAGATCTAAAGCTCGGTCGACACAAATGAAATAATCGTTTTGTTCTGGGAAAACGACGTTGAAGATGGCAAAGTCCGTCACACTAGGTGGAAGTCCTTCAATCGTAACAGTGATATCACGTATTCCGTCTTGCACAGAGAAGACGCGAGTGTGAAATATCAAACCAGTAAACTCAAGGTTAAGCTTGTCCATGGAGTCTTCTGATGTAGAATACAAGTGTGAGGAACACGACAGTGGCGATCCTTTTTGAGAAGATTCAATGTCGATAGAATCGCTGAAAACCGCTGTATTGCAGCTGTCCTGACTGTCGCCTCGCTGCATCTCACTATTTATTGATACACGTTAAAACCTACTTGAATCTAAGCATTGCCCATATATATGTTGAGGGAAAGCTTACATATTTTCAACAACTGGAGGTTGACTAGCAACAGCATTAGCGTAGCTTTTGATCTTTCGAGGTGACAATACGGGAGTAGATGGCTGTGTGGGTACAGGTGAATCCATGCCAGCTGATACAAGAGAAGGCGCTGTAGATCCAGGCCGCGCTACAGCCGATGATGGAGTTATAGAGTTGAATGATGGCACGGCGGATGGGCCAGCAGAATCTCTAGCTGACAAAATCCTTGTCTTTGGAAGTGTTGAAGGCTTTCTCGTGAGAAGACGCAACTCAACGACATCTCCATGACGAATGTACTTGAAGTGCTTTCCAGCGCTCATTGTGAAAACACACTTGGCAGACTGATCAGTCTCACGATAGCAATAGCCACTGATGGCATATAGTGCGCTGTCAGCACGAATTTTATGGCGAGCCTTCCTCTCATTCTCTATGCGTTGAACCATCACTGCTTGATAGTTGCGAGGGTTGACACCACTAGGGAAAAGATATTGCGTGGACACATTGCTAGCGTATGGACGGCTAGAGATAGGACCATCGTTCAAAACCTTTTTAACAAACTCGTCTGCACTAAATGGTGTCTTGTAATGAGTCTTGATTGTTTTCCCTTTCTTGTGATTGACGGAAGACAGCGGGTCGAAACTAGGGGCAGCAGCATCTAAACCGGTACGGGAGGGGCGGCTATTCGTGTTAGCAGCATAAGAGCTACCCATGGAGCCAGAAGATCTAATTGATGGAGCAGCGTTGTTCCCTTCTAGAACAGATTGCATCATACAGTTGGCAGGTGGTGTCTGGCGTGGGACCCATCCTTCATTCTGACCCGGCGTTATCGAGGCCCTTGAAGGATACTCTGATGAGTTATAGGTGCCGTGAGGTGCAAATCTTTTATTTTCACGAATATATGTCAGAGAACAAATAGTCTAAAGAAAGCCCATGGATTGCTTGTTCGTTGCTTGAACATTGTGGGATATTTTTTGTAGAGTATCTTACCTTGCATGAGGAAAATAGAATGATCGAATAGGAGCCATGGCAGCAGATTATCGAGTTGCAAGCAATCAAACCTGGCTATAGATTATCAAGGTGTAGCCAAAGCAAAATGGATGATGGGTGGGTTTGATTCGGGACGGCGACTTGGCTTGAGATGAAAAGAAAGAAGAGAAGGAAAAGAATGGGAGAAAAACCAAGGACGCAACATAGAAAAATACAGCTTTGTACAGTTTATTTATCTAGTACAAACCGACGCCGTATTTTCTGTTCGATTGGCCTGATGCAGGTGGCCGTTTGTAGCGCATGCACTAATAGCCTAGGCGCAAGAGGCGAGAAGTCACCGAACACAGAGAATACAGTGTTAATGGAAGCTTTGAGGTCTTGCGAGGACGAAGCCAAGGACTTATTAAGACGAGAGTATCATGAAGGGGAAAAAGAAGAATCACCACACATCAATTGTATTTTTTTTTCTTCCGTAAACGAGCTGGCCGGATAGATATCGAAGCTAAGAGTGAAAGTATGGGTTAACGACGGATCAAACATAATTACATTTGTATGTATGTACATGCGATTAAAGAGCTGGCATAAATGTCAGAATAATAATAGTTCTTCTGTCATAACCAGGATACTCAAAATCGCCTGGGTCTGCCGTTCACAAAATAAAAAGCGGAATGAAACGAGACGAAACGAGAGACAGCTTACGCTTGCCAACAGAAACTCATCAGCATTAGTGAGCTATAGCAGCGGCAAATAATGTAAGCCGTATTTCCCAGTGCGGTCTAGCCGATTTTCTAGGCGGCTGTAATTGGTGCCAGCGACCTCAATGCCAGCCATTCAAGCCCCCCAACTAGGAGCAGTTGCATGAGCTGACCTTGGACTTTGCATGGTGGATGCCACGTTTATTTGTATATGTGCATAAATATACAGATGTTGATATGTATATTTGTGCAATACTTACTATATTGAGAGCTATCCGTATCAGTAAGTATCAACAATGTACAGCTGGTTGAATAACGCCAATGAGCAATTCTTATGACGAGAATTTGAATCCAGTTATAGTAGTGCGAAAAATAAAACAAAAAGCACAGCTTGGTGCATTTAATTTCGGCAGAAAGTTGGTGTATGCTACGGAGAAGAATAAGAAATAAAAGTTGCAAGGAAAGAGAAATGAACGTAAACAAAGAGTTGCAATCGAGGCAAAAATAGTAACCACGATGGCCATATGGATGGAATCAAGTAATAACATTGTTTGTAGTGTAGCAAAACTAAGACAGAAGGTGCGTTTACAAGTGATTGCAATTGCTCGATTTAGACTTGGCGCTTAAAGCGGGAAAGACATCGATGGACCAGATTTTAGAATGAAAAGACATAGTTTAAAGAGTAACTAATAGCTAATCAGAAGCTCCAAGATTATACAAAAAGAACACAAGCAATATAACTCAAAGACGGGTGGCAAACAAGGTGCCAATTCAAAAATGCAAATATTGTGCAAATACAGATAGTTACGACTCAGAGTAAAAGCCATGAAATCGGCACGCAGAATGTTAATATACAAATACGAAGGAAGAGGATTTATATTGTGAAGGATTCCGATGCGATAGAAGGTTGCAAGTACATGCATAACAGGTTTGTACACGATACACAGACATGTATACTTGGGCGTATATGTGCAAGTTGTATATATACATATATACAACCGCAATATGTACTCGGGTGTACCTTACATGTGAATGTATCTGGAAATATATTAAAAGTACACATACGAGGTGTATACAGATACAGCACCTACAGGAATGTGAGTATATGCGCTATATGCATTGAAGTACATGTTTGAAAACACATCACATATATGCAAGTAGCCATACATCCAAGTACGTGTCTACATATACCATGCAGTATTACATACAACTATACATACATGTATGTACAAATACAGACACATGTGTTTGTTGTCTTGACTAGTCTGTATTCGGATAGCCATCACGTCCCGGTCCGTTTATCACAATGATATAGGAAGGAGTTTGAACCAACAAACGCGCATTAGGGGTTTTCCGGATTTTGAGATACAACTACACTCAACTACGTAGCTGGAGATAAAGAAAGAAGGAATACTGGCGGAGAATATGTGCCAGCATTTAAGTCAACTACAAATGAGGCGAAACCATCACGCATAGCCGGACTATCATTTCTTTGTCATTGGTGCCTAAAACTCTAACACTGGGTGCTTTCCTGTCTATCACTTGGGCAGCGCCTGATAGTTTCTTTTCTTTTTCTTTATTTTTCCCCAACTATGACCGTTCTATGGGGTTAAACACTCATTAATGCAAGAATTTGCCTAATAGATATACATAGTATACTTCGCTCATGATATATGCTCACAGATGCTGCCTTTGTTGACGTTGATACCTTTCTTTGATATTAGGCCGTAGTTTTGTGTAGCATTTTGTAGCATAACTGTGTCATTTATTACAGTACGTAGTTGGATAGTAAATTGTGCACATTGCTGCATACATGTGATTAAAATGGCTAAAGGAATGATAAAATTGAGAGCTAATGGTATAAAGTGTGACATAATCATGGAAAGAAATACAGATACAACTATGTATTATATAGTTAGAGAATATGTTTGTCTTCCTTGATTTGGGTCAAGGAGGGGGGTGGTTTCCAGGTTAGCGCTTAATTCTTTAGGTGACACTAGAGACCCTAACATTACTCAAATAACCCTAATTCTTTATGCTTTCATACGTGATGAATATAGTAACATCAAAACATAGAAAGAAGTGTTATGTAAAATTAAAGAGGTTGAACCGACGGATTCAAGTAGAAACTTGGAAAATACTAGAATAGAGTAATATGAGAAAACGGCTAAGTAGAGAGAGCGCTTGAAGAATAAACCACAAGTTTCTTTACGCCTCTAGTTATTTCAGAGATAGGCAGTCAGGAGATCAAAGGAAATGGATGGCCTACGGTGCTAACAACAATAGGCACTTTGTCAATGCCATGAGCTCCTTTGTTAGCAATCAAGGTTCTCTTTGTCAACAAGAAGGCCTACTTTTGGAGTGAAGAATATTTTCTTCACGAAGCACTAAAAAGAGACAATATATCTGAAACCATGGCACGGCGAAGACTTGATTGTTCATTGTTCGTTAGAGACAAAGCTTTGAATTATGATGAATATACTCATGATGGCACTCTTAGCGTTGAAGATTATGTATAGCTTCTTTCATAGGGCATCTGGATATGTAGAACAAAGGTGATATGAAGTATATAAGGCTGGCGATGGCCGCACATGAAGAGTAGTTATGAGAGGAGTACGAAGAAGCAGATAAGATACGACACCAATCACGACTATCAACAACATTTTCGACAACACTTTCAACTATCAATATCATTTATCAACATGGCTAACAATCAGAACCAACAAGTCCTCATCAACATGGCTGCCAACCTCTTCCCAATCGGCAATGAGTGGGAGGCGGAGGGCAACGCCCTACAAGATAACGTTGAGAACATCGAAGTTGAGCCCACCAACCCGGGCTCTTCGCTTCTGAACATGCAGGCTGCTTGCCTGTGTACCCCGAGCATCCGGAGCCGCGCGCCCGTCCATCCGCGAACTGGGCAGCTGAACTTTTCCATGGATGACCTGATGGAAGAGCTTTCGGAAGCTCAGCTTCAGTTCGACAACAACAATGCCATTGAACAGCAGGCTGACCAGCAGGGGCTGGTATTCCCCATCTGGAACGACGCTCCTCTCGAAAATGTCATCGTAGACGGGCTTGTCGTTGAGGCTCCCGTTGTCGAGGCTCCGGCTATCAACGCCGAAGCCCCGGACGACGAGTGGGCTGATAGCGATAGCGACACCGAGAGCTTCGAAAGCACCAGTGACATCGGAGCTCTCCTTGAAGACATGGCCGACGATCTTTCGATCCAGGCCAACTCTGACGAGCCGGAGTCACTGGACTTTAGCGACTCGACGTCAGAATTAGGCTCGGAAGACGACAGCCACGTCGGCGTCGACGAATTCTTCACCTTCACCGGTCCCAATACCATGAAGGCCGAGTCCGATGCCGGCGGCTGTGCGCTATGCCAGGCGATCGACTGTGACTGCGGTGGGCTGGGACAGGACATGCTTCCGTTCCAGTCTCACGGCACACTTGACCCGCATGAGTTTGAAGACTTCTATACTGACCGCGGTGACCGCACCATGCAACGCGTGATAGAAGCCGGATTTGCAGAAAGTGCCACCGTGTACGATCCGGACACGTTCTGCTTCATGTGTCTGCAGACTACGCTGCGTCATGTTCGTGGCGAATGCTACTGCCACGACTGTGAAAGCCAGCACTCAGTAGAAAACCACGGTGAAGTGCTGAACGACCCGTTCTCACGCTGGCTAGAGTCGGCTGCCAGAACGGGTATCGACTTCCACCTGTTGGTCTCGCTGGGCCCGGATCGTCGACACAGAGACGAGGCACGTATCATCGATGGCTACAACCTCGCTTTGTGGGGCATCGGAGACTCGGCTCGGGTGTCGACCATTCGGCGCCGAGACGGTAGCCGTGAGAAGATCATCTTCAACATGCCGTATCTAGAGAGCAGCGGTAACCCAGTCATTGAACTGGACCGCAGTGTCGTGATCCCGAAGCGTGCCTTCACTGCCCACAAGACCTGTTTGGATACAGTGTGGGCTGAAGGAATCAAGGCTAAGATTAGCCCCCACGACCTGACGGACCGGATCTTCCAGCTTGCCGTCAACATCGACCCTATCATGAACCGGACCCTATGCCACGAGTATATTCGACCGCTTCAAGCCCAGGAGCTGTTGCACGTGACGCCCGGAGAGAACTCAGAGATTGCCGTGCTATTCCGCCGTATCAAGTCCTTGCCGATAGAGCTACAGGACCAGGTTCTGGCCCAGATCGACATCACTTCCGAAGCCGGCCGAACGCTCAACGCATTGCGTATTGTGCCCAAGATACTCAGAAACGCCAACAGAGGCGCTCCGTTGCGGCTCGATGAACATTTCATGTACCGTCAGCAGATAAACAACGGTATCGCGGCCTTTCCGCCACCCGACAAAACTCCGGCGTCGCTCTACTTGTTTGCCGATTACTGTGCCCAGGGACCAGCCTCGTATCTGAGCGACATGGGCGTTTTCGTCGATCCGACCGAGACGCAACTCGAAGTCTGTGATCAGATGCCCGAGCGAAACGGCATCTTCATCAGAAACACGTCAACTATCAGCCACTTCGAGGTCGCCACCGGCCCCTGGGGTGTGATGAAGTTTACGATCCACTACAATGATGGTAGACGTCCCGACTCGATCGGCCAAGCGCCTTATAATGCTTTACATAGCCGTGTCTTTGGCAATATGCTTTCTGTGACACGGTACGGCGGCCGTGTCCTCGATGTCACGCAACCCGCGACTGAAGACGACCACGCGCCGCCCGTCCGCCAGACACTCTGGAGAGGCCAACTGCCTCCTCTCGGATCGACAGTTGTTAGCCGTGGCTTCTGCTACGTCGGTGGCATCCACTTCAACTACATGCCCTTCGAGAACAAGAAAGGTGAGTATTGTACAGGTATCACTGCACGGATCTGTCGTGCTGGTATCGTCTCCGTCACAGTTCATCACCGCGATGGAAACGACCATGCGGTTGAGAAGCATCAGATGCGCGAACACGAGTTTGCCGTTATGCCGTTGACCTTCATGTTGCGCCCTGGTGAGACCTTTACTAAGATGTGGCACTGTC
The DNA here is from genome assembly GCA_009806295.1 of Davidsoniella neocaledoniae. NCBI lineage: Eukaryota > Fungi > Ascomycota > Sordariomycetes > Microascales > Ceratocystidaceae > Davidsoniella > Davidsoniella neocaledoniae. The sequence continues at coordinate 16,499 of RHDR01000010.1, read as the reverse complement.
ACGTGAACTACAGAGCACGTGAAAACAACGAGTTTTTCGCCGTTTTCACAAACCAAAGCCGCAGCTTTGTCTTTGGGCCTATCATAGCCAGTCTGTTTGAATACACAACCTGGACTGTGTTGGCTGGCTCTCAAACTGCCAAGTTGCACGGTCTGGCCTTTGACACTGCCCCTAGTAGTAACTATATGCAGACTATGGCGGCCATCCAGACCCTCTCTGACTGCCCTATTGGAGACAACCGTGTCGAGCTGTATGGCGACAGTACCCAACTGACTAAAAGACGCCTTAACGGCCGTAGCTCCTGGGAGACTTACAATAGTTATGCCACATTAGCTAACGCTGTTGCACTTGAGGTAGGCTATCTACGTAGGCGTATCATCGCTATGCGAATCACCTATGCTGACAATTCCCACGCCATCTTGGGTGCCTGGCACACGAAGGGCCTCGAGCCTGCGCTGGTCTGGGATGCAGAGGAAGATGAGCCTCTCACAGAGATCATCACCATAGACTCTACTCTGACCGATGAAAGACGTAAGATCCCCTATCTTCACGAGTTGATTGTTTCTACTGCTGATGACCCAATCGATTTGCCCGACGATGACGGCCGCAATGACATCCGTGTTATTCCTATCCGGACCGACGCAAGCGATCAGTATTCCACCATGTTGCGCTGGACGCATCACTATTTTGGTGGCTATCTTGAGGCTTGCAATGGCCAAACTGTCCGCTATGACGGCGACAATGGCCATCGTATGAGTCCATACAAGCTGACTCTGGAGATGTAAGCAAGCCACTCGGTATGTATTGCCTATCTCTTCTTTATCTTTCATTATCTTTATATCCGTTGATGCGAGGCCGCCACATACGGCGCTAACTCACTAATGACAACATGACCAACACCTGTGGTGGTAGTGGAAGCCTGATTCTGTACCTTAACATTGTGGAGGATAAGTCAAACTTGTAAATTGTAGCCGATGAACTTTACCCCCCACCCCCTCCATGTAGACCGTTATTCTTGAGTAAGCCTTCGATTCATATGTGACAGACTAACTCCGCCCTCTTTTATCATTTCCCTCGTTGAACCATACATTACTACATGTTTGATGAACTATCTCTTATTATCTTAAACTGAAATAAATAATCATCATATATCATAAATTCTGTTATTCTTTCCTATCGTAGTTACTACCATGCATGTCTTGCCGTGACCTTCAATGTCTAATATAGTAAGTGAGTAATAGTAGATATATCACAGAGTGTATCGGATCGAAACTTGTCCGGTGAATTAGGCACTGAGGCCCAACTCTTACGTCACGTCACTTTGTATATCGTGAGATTCGCATCCGACTTCCGTATTCAGAAGTTCTTGGCAAAAAACCGATTTTTGAATGGAAACGAAAATGCAGCCAACATCGCAGACCAAGAGTCCGTGCCGTGTCTTTGACGATTGGGTAGTATTTTCTACGATTCCAAACCATCTATTGTCTATTGCATCGAGCGTTGCCAAGACAAGATTTTACTACAACCTTTTATCGTGTAGTTGTACCTCAAACGTCTACGCTTACCGAGTCCTGCTTGACATGGTGCATATGGCCAATCAATAGCGAACGAATGTCAAGATAAATAGGCATACCATGCATATAGCATCCCAATTTCATTACTCACTGCCTACTACTATTTGGTGAAGTATGAGATGGTGTGGACGTGGGGGGAGGCCCTTTCTGCTTGTTCTTGGTTTTTTTCGATAGTAGGCTATTATATTTTAAAAACGCTATGTCATTTATCAACCGAATCATACATGCATACGCTGTAATACTGCATTTTGGACATATGAAGTTTCATTTTCACGGTATTTGATTTAGAGAAATCTAGCTAAATCTTTTGGTAGATGTAGGCCATGGCTGATATTGGGTACGCGTCTGTATTGAAATGGCACAGTACATAGTCGATGAAAGAGGAAAGTCCATGCTATCGAAATATATCTCGATAGCCGAAGATGAAACATGTAAGACATGTTCTTGGTTCCCCAAAATAGAAAATTTAACCTTCGTAGCCATATTCAAGAGAAAAAATCAAAAAAATCAAAACTGTAGGACATTGCCATGACGTAATTGAATTATAATGTTTCACATATTTCCATGCTGTAACTTCGTAGAACAATAAGAATTGTCTTATACTTAGTTAGATTGTAGAGTACCTGATCAGAATTACGGCGGTAATAGCACGTGTTTTATGCTAATCAAACTTTGATCATATAAATGCATTGGCTTTCTACTAGTTAAGTCTACTTCGTTGAGAACAAATATTTTCATCATTAATGATGTGTGTAAATAATATTCATAATGTTCTAATAACTCCTTGTTGAAGAGCAGATTATTAAAAGTAAACTAAAACAATCGCGAGCGTATTTATGAACACTATTACCAAGGTTGGAATAGTGTGCGTCATAGAGTGTAATGCTCAAATGCAAGAAATGGTTGTCGTTGAGGAAAATTCAAATCAAGCAGTTTGACCACTATCACATCGGAAAAGTGACGACTAAAAAAAGCAGGACAAAGGCGTTGGTGATTCCTAACAAAGTATCGAGGCCTGCCTGGACGACATAAAATCACAAAGGAAAAAGGAAATACAATAAAAAGAAAAGAAGTATCGTCGCAAACTAGGGAAAATGTGCCTGAAAGAAAAGAAATAATAGAAAAAGCAAAAGGTAATCCAAGCAAGACAAGATAGGGTGATACATGGAATAGAAAGAAGGAGTGAGAAATAAATAAATAAATAATAATAAAGAAAGAATGACTCGAGAATGTAAAAAAGGGAAGTAGCAGTCCACAAACAGTCAAATTCGCCAGAACAGGAAGGAGACTAGGGTACCATTGTGTAACAGCGTTAAATGTCCAAGCGCCAAAAGTGTCATAGGGCTGGTGTCAAAATTTTGTCCCTGGGAACTAACCAGGGAAGGAACCACAAGGGAATGAGACGAACGACTCGATCTTGGGTTGACGACGTGCCATTAACAAAATACAAGACAGGACTGCTAAATCACCCAAACACGGGAAGTAAAAAGGTGAAATCTGGTAAAAACAGAAAAAGAAAACTATCTAAAAGTAAATGAGGTAAAAAAGTGAAAACAACGGCAGTAGAAAGGGATAAAAAAAATTGAGAATGGCGTTAAGCGAAAGTCAAGAACGAAAGATGTAAAAAAGAGGCACAGAAATACTAGAGTACGGCAATAAATACCAGTGAAAACTGAATGAACACTTATTGGCTGTGATAGGAACCAAGATCGATCTTGATAAAAAAATTACTACCAGAAGAGACCTCGACAAGTCGTCTAGGACAGCTTTCCCAGGGCGAGGGCAGCCGTGATAACATCAATATCAGGCTTAGGCAGAGCGAAAACGGAAGCTGCAGCGCTGGCAATTGTCTCCGGGGTGTGATCACCACGAGTGATGGGGGCATGACGGCCTCCGTGACGGGCAGTCCAGCGACGGCCAGTGCTGAAGCACTTGGAGCTTTTGCGCTGGTGGCGACGCATGTTGTAGTCACGCGTAAAGGCGAGGCTGCAGCTGCAGGACCAAACCTTAAGGATGTTCTGGTGACGGCTGGAGTGGCGCTGCATATCGCGAGATGTTGCAAACCGTTTGTTACAGCCGGGGCAAGGATATGAACGTAGGTGAGTTTTAATGTGCTTTCTGTGAAAGAGAAAGACGAAGAAGAGAATTGTTAATGCTTGTCAAGGATTGCAAATTATCTTGAAGTAGTAGAAGAATATAAATAGAATGGAAGTAATTTGTAAGTGAAGAGAAGAAAGAAAAGGAGACTGAAGAAGGGGGATGGGGCGGGTTCTTATACTTACGTGAGCTTAGCTCTAGTTTCGAACCCTGTCCGCAGACAAACATCACAATTAAGGTTCAAAATAGTGCGAGTTTGGCGACGAACTGTTTTGGTGGTACTCGATGAAGCTTTAGCGAGCGAAGTCTTAGCCAAAGCTTTCTTCGCTCCGCATTTAGCCTTAGCGGGTAGGGGGGCAGGATGCTCTGAGTTAGTGCTGATGCTATTCCCGCCGTTCTCTACAATGCTAGCATCAGCAGCAGGATTTGGCAGGGCCAAGCGAGGAGCTATTGAAACTACTGTTAGTTATCTTTTCAGATATACTTTTATGGCCGATTTCACGCCTTGATGATATAGGGGTTGGAATATCATAATAATTTCTTGCTTACCATCACTATCAGCAGCTGCAGTGCTGAAAACATTAGCCTCTTTCAAAGCTGCACTAACACTACGAGTAGTGCGACGAGATATGCCATTACTAGCAGCAGATGGGGGCGCTTTAGAAACGCCCTTGCTTGCCTTGGAGGCAGTAGCCTTGGCTTTAGGGCGGTCACGACCACGCTGGGGGTGTCTAGGGGGAAGGCAGTCTGCAGACTTGGAGCAGGAATACAGAGCACAAGAACAGGTTTTGGGCTCATTGTCCTGGTCTGGCGAGACCTGAACAAGCTCAGGAATGGACAGGACCCGACGACCACTGGGTGACGGGAGCGAACAAGAACAAGAGCAAGAAGAAATAGAGTCAGTGGGATATGAATTTAGTTCCATAGTGGACTTGAGCTGTACCGCGTTGGGGGGCATGAAATTGCACTGCATAGAGAGTAATGACAAGTCAACAGGAACATCTTCATCGTTCATGAGTGAAGAGGGAAAGTCACCGGATGATGCCATAGCTTCTAAGTGGATTTCTGATTTTCAATGGAAAACAGTAAGGTGAATAGTGATAACAAAGTAAATTAGAGGTATGAGATGTGAGTGAAAGTGTGGGCTGGTGAGTCTATCTGGAATATCAGAGTGGAATCATCGACATTTTAAAGTATTTGGCTGTAGTCATGAACACATTGAGACTAACTAGCCAAAAGTACTTGTTACCTTTTTTCTGCTATATCGACATCATATTTTTTTATAAAAAAACACGCTAACTATCGGGCTCATACACCCCTCCGTACACCTCTGCATTGCATTTTTTTTTTGTTTTATGTAGCTATTCACCTGTTATTCCAAGATATACACCCCTTCATTTACCTTTTTTTAGTAAAAATATCTTCTTTCAAATCTTGACTTTTTATCTTTTTGTCGTTTTTCATCTGTTTTCTTTTTGCATTTACCCTATTAGTTAATGTGTAGTTTTCTCTTATTCGTACGACAAACGGGATCCAACGGCCTCTGGCATTAGAAAAAGTGACTCCAGAACATTTATAATTATGAGGCAAAGAGCCAGCAAGAATGAATAAGAGGCCCAGATCAGGTAAGGAAGTACGTCTTGAATTTTCAGAGTATCCGGCTCTCCCACTTCATATTGTCTTTTTTTCGTTCCCGGTCTCTCATCGTTCTTGAAAACTCACCAGTATCTTAGTTCTCATAGTTCTTATATACTATATGTTAGCGTTACGGGGCCTCGTTCTCGCCAGAGTCCTTCATTTATAGGGGTTTTCAGTCTTTACGTTGTATTATGAAACTTTCAGTTCCTAGACGAGTGCTACAAGAATAATGATCCGTCATAGGAAATGTCATTGTGGTTGTTTTTTACCTCGTTCCGTTGACATGTCATCTTTCGGTTTGAACCATATTTCTTCATCGTCGAATCCAGAAATCCAGACATTTTTGTGTTATGAAGAAAGCTTCCTTACGTTTCACGCAAATCATCGCTTCCTAGATTGCCATAATGTCATCGAACTCTAGTTTTTCAAGGCATGGATTCTTCCACCATCTGACTTACTACGATCTTCGGTTGGTTCTTCTAGACCTCGCCAAACTCTGTCTTGTTTTTCTTCACCAGAACATAATCTCACAGAAAGATTGAACTTTGGGGTTATTGTCATACCTCATCATTGCTGCCCAGGTCAGGCAATATATGACCTATTCCAATGTCCGTATGTGTACGAGTATCACTGTAACACGGATTCGTTACCTCTGTATTAATGTGAACAATTGCTCTAAAGATTTCTTCTGTTATATTGGAAAGAAGATGCGAGTGGCGATAGAGTTTACTTCTTTGTTTTGTCTATAAATGGAAAGTCCAAGACAAAGAACAATAGATACAAAGCAACTTTAAGAGTTTGAAAGAAATGTGGCGCTTTTCTTCTCGTATTAGCTTTCTTTCATTCATTGTCTAATATCTTGTAGTTAGTACTAATATACGTTATACATATTTATCAAGTGGCATTCCCGATTTCCATCTAGACGTCAGTAAATTTAGTCCAATATTAACCAAGGGTTCTTGGCATGCTCGCCAGTTCTAAGGGAGGCAGAGCATCACTTACAAGTTATAGTTGTCTTTGGCAAATATAACTAGCCTATAAATTTGTTGCTAGTCATATCCCAGTGCGTATCATTTGCTAGGTTATGGGTATTTGCTGAAATGTCTGTATATGTTTATAATCAGTACCAAGCTGAACATTCGAATATTTCCGAGTGGGATTCTTGATATACTGAAATATATGCCCAAGTTCTCCATACAGAAGTAAGCCAAGTACAGCGAAGCAACGCCACCAGAATATATTTGTTGTACTAACTGTAGCTTGCCGTTGATTCTGAAGCCGCCTAGCCTCAAGATTGAGGACGGACAGAGCGATGTAGTTCTCCGAAAATCCGACTGGTGATGGACAAGTCAGTTTGAAAAGCGGCCTGAAATGGGGCCAAGGTGATGAGCATCCATCTAGTCCTCTGTTGCTCAATAGACTTGGTGGCTTGTTTTGTTGACTCCGCTGTGGAAAATGGACGCATCTCAGTGCCCAATAGAACGATGTTGGCGCTTCGGTTGTTGTCATCTATCAAATCAGAAGATATGCCCCCGTTTCATGGTCGTTTGCACCGAGATCGCCTTACTATGACGCCCCGGTGTTAGTATCAGGCTCTTTAAGTATTCATCTTTCTAATTAAACCCCCCCTACCTACATACAGCTCAATTAGTACAAAACAGCTTCCAGGATAGGATATGAAGAAGAAAATGTTGCTGCAAGACTGGGCAAAGGTGGTTTTTGCAATAGTAGAAAGTAGGGGAGGTAACGAAAAGAAAGGACATGTATTTTCTTCTTTTTGCTTCAATGCACTTCAAATCCGCCAAGTAAAACTAGCAAGCTACTATATGTAGAACTAACCTAACAAAAGTAAGGGGAGCGGCTCGCTTGAAATGGATGGTCGCTTAGGCGCTGATCAAAGCTCGCTAGATAATGTTCGAATTCAGTAATAATATGCTGATAAGCTTCCCAACCTACTACAGGTTCATCACTATTGTATGTGTCCAGTCGGCCCTGAGCTGGCCTTCTAGAAAACAGTGCTCTTATCTCAGGATGTACTCTGTATCAGGCGAGCAGTTTCAGTGTGTCGAATTGTATGCAGAGTGTTGTCTCCATTATGAAGAATACACAGCTCTCAGGCTAGCCCATAGGCTATTTAGTGCTTATTCTAGACGAGAGTCTTCACTTACAGCTCAGAGCCGATAACATAGAAGTAAGAAACACTAGAGTGAATCTTAGATACAGCTTCAGCTCTACCATATCACGAAGTTTGAGCATGGTTGTAAATATCATGAGTAACTATGAGCCTCTGGAATGTTAGTAACGAGCACTAACTGTATAACCCCCGTTTTGTCTTCACAGTTCTCGGCAACTTACGATTTGTTTCCTTTTTCTTTTCATTCCGTATTTTTTCTCTCTCGTCACCCGACCTCATCATAGAGAAGATAGACTCTTCTGAACATCAACTATTGATCGCCGTTTGTTTGCGGCTTAACTTCTTTCGGTAGGCACAGACAGACGGACATGTGCATAGGATAAGTGAGAGGTGGCTAGGATATTATTGATTAGAACTAAAACAAGAGTGACGGCGTCAACTTGTTCATCACGCAACAGAGGGATGTCGAGTTTCCTGATACTTTGCCATGCCCACTTCTCAAGGAAAGGCCAGTTTCCTTGTGAGTCTCGCTTCTTCCGCTATCTCAACACTTCGAAAAGGTTAAGCTACATCTTTGTCTGGCTATTGCCTCACTTTCGTAGGGTGGCGTACAATCTCGATGTCATTAGCTATATTGGTCATGGGACAACAGGCAATGGAGGACAATATAGTATGAGCCACCGCCTTCTTGGTAGCTATCCGTCGTTGCTATAGATGAGTAGATATAAAGGTCTTCACCGCTATTCTTGAGTAACTCAAGACAATAGCCACTTTGATTCTGTGAGACGTTTGGCGCATTTTACAATGCTACGAACATCCATTCTATCTAGCCTCGCTCCTGGGGCAGGCTTACGTCCGTAGAGGCGCGAAGAAAGTTGGCCCTTGTTACGGGCCGCTGGTGGTACAGAAAAGCAGGATAGCATGGATGAGAGAAAGGAAAAGAGGATAATGGAAAAAATACAAGGATAGTCAACCAGAAGTGAGCAAAGATAAGAAATCTATGATACACATTGCAGCTTCATCTTGTGGCTTGCAAGAAGCCTGCGTGTGGCCAGCATACTCACCGACGGATAGCAGCATCTATTTTGCTATAGCATATGTTTTTATACGCCTTTGATGTGGCAAAAAACTATGCATCTCAAATCTACCCCAAGACGAAGCTATATTGGGACGGATGAAGGTAACTGAGCTCTTCTGTGCTACTCAGTCAAAGGTCTATTGGTCAGTTCTGCGCCTAATCGGCAGCCTGCCGTGAAGACGCATCATTTTTTCAGTTAGTAATGTCTTGCCATGCAGAGCATGGCCAATAGCAAAAGAGTCAAGTCAGCCACCTCGCTCACAAATCGGAGAGGCCACGGCATATCATTGGTCGGGCCGAGTGTCTAGATTCAAATAGGCTTAAGATGTGGAAAATGGAAAGTAGACGAAAGGAAAAGAACAGAACAGGTCGTATTGAGCTCGGCTACATACATTCCAGCTCTAATGGTAGGCAAGCTCAACAGAGAGAATCAAGAGCGGAGACTTGAGAAATAAGACGGTAAGATACGAAAAGGTTGTGATCTAAGACTAAGCGGTGATGGACGGGGCCTTTGATTCCCAATTCCGAAGACCATCATGGATGTGCTTTCAGCTTTCAAGCTAAGCGGTGAAGTGGAATTCTGAGACGAGAATGTCGGTTTAATAACAGGCGAGAGGTGGGAAGATTAGCAGCATATTCTAGTCACTCTCAGCCCAGCAACATCGACATTCGGGTTAATATTAACTGGCAGGATGGCCATTACGTCAAATCTGTGGAAATTAGAGAAGTCCGAATAAACGCATATCCAGCACAGTGCGTAGTTCTTTCACAACTACTTCAAAAGTATCCAGAAGAGAAAAAAGACAGAAAGCCCGAAGACTTTACTCTTTATGTGAGTTACAGCGTGGATAGTACCAGACTGGAATCAAATATTCTCTGCGCAAAAGTGCAGGCCACCCCACGAGACATACAAGTATTGCAGAAGATTTGCTAACAGCAAGGCTTTGATACAGTCAAAGTCCAATCCAGTGAGCGGAAAGTTCAAATATGTGCCAAATGTACTAAACGTTAGGTTGATAGGGCTTACATGTAATTAGGGTCTCCAAACCCTATAACTAGCACTAACTCGTTCCTTCAAAATGTTGTGTATCATGACGTCTCACAAAGGGACGGACGAGGAGAACAATGAGAGATAAGAATGCACTAGCAAGAGAACACATGAGGAATAAATTATATACTAATAGGTAATGAGCTGTTCATTCCACTATCATCAGAAGTCTATCCTCGTTGCCTAGAAATACAACGAACTAAACGAGATAAGAAAGAAAGACGCCAACATCTTATGAGTAAGAGCTCCTTCCGACTATCAAAATTAAAAGGCAAAAGCATGCGCAACTGCGAGTTTTCTCTCGCTGTTTTGATACTTTGAATTCCTTTTATGTAACTAGGCACCAGGAAGACTAGTAGGCAAAAATACAGGTTGTAGACAGGCGGCTAGAGATAGTGAAAAGAGGAAAACTTGCAGTAGGCTCGTGGTTAACCAGCCGCCACTTTGCCGACTTTACCCACTATCTTAGTCGGCCGTCTAGTTTTGGCAACCTCTAGCGCGGCTTTGGTTTTTAGGGTCTTTAGGGCCTTTCAATGTCTTGTATTCTGAGTCAATATCACGACGACATGTCTCGCACACTGAAGTATAGATATTAGATGTGTCTATGTGTGTCCAGTGTCACTGTCTTGCTATTTAAACAAACAACGCAAGACTGTCATAATATTCGTAGCTTGTAAATTTCCATGTCCGATAGGGCAAACGGGTTTACCAATAGTCTATTCAAACGCCAGCCAATATACAACTAGAACAGACCTAGCACCTCTTGTATTAGAAATAGAATATCAGTAAGATGGCGGGCAACTTAGAAGGACATGGACATGAAAAGTCCTGTGCATAAATGGCTAGGCTGGACACAATAGCTCTATATATACATACAACTAGTCACAAAGTTGGTGAAGCTAGTTAGTTGGGTGGCTGTTTTTGCTTCATGCCCTGCCCCCTCCTCCTCTCTGTTCATCACACACTTTGCAGCGAGTCTCCAAAACGATATGCATTAGTATGAGTGAATTAAATTACGTTGCCCTCCTCCAGTCGCCGATCGCCAGATAGATAGAAGATAGACAGACGAGTAGACTTAGATAAGAATCCAGGCTTCTGTTTCTTACCACTTATCTTTTACTCTATCAAGTCATAAGCTGCGGGGTTCTTGACTCCGGTCTTTTCTACGTCGCTTGTCCGACTAGCTCTCAGCATGAATAGACAAACAAAGTAGAGCTAAACAAATTCTTTTTACCTGCGTCCGTATGTGTGCATAATATCATAATACCATATGCAATGTAGATCATTTGCAAATCGCCCGCACAACGAAAGTGCAAAAAAGAAATAGCTGTAGCAGGGCTACTATTTGTAAATAGAGAGATAACAGGGAGAGGAGCAAGAGGAAGAATTGGCCTACTCCCATCTTCGCTCTACGATGCTCCCGCTCTTTTCATACTTCGGCTTGTGTGCTACATTAACACGTTTTGTATTCCTCCCCTGGGGATTTATAGTGTATAATAGCATGGGCAGTTTCCCGCTGCTCTCTAAAAACTCGATATCGGCATCTTCCATGCCATCCATACTTTAGGCTATGTATATATGTGGTCTACCAAACTGAAGTCTATTAAACTCACTACTCTTGTTCTTCTGATATCTTTCGTCTACACTTTCCAGGGGTTCAACCCCCTCCTAAAAAGAAACGCCAATATCAACTTAGCAAATTCAACCCAGGTAATAAGTATCATTTTGACTTACCCGTATTAGGTCTAGCTGAATAGAAACTGACGAAAACATGTAATGTCACAATCAGCTGCCATTCACTCTACGTATACATGAATGTGCTTGCATGTACACTACTACTTCTAGTAGTTAGTGCTACTACAAGACACCCTATATCACATAACCATACGTTTGTAACGACCGCCTCATCACACGCCGCTGGACTAGTTTACCTTCTGTGTGTATACTTTTTTCAAACTCGGTCTTTTCCTTAACACACTACATGTTATATAGATGGTATATAACTAGGGCCACTACCGGAATAGGCACCCATGTCTTCAATACTACACAATATAAGCTGAAAACAGCCTAGTGCATACATACAGGACACCAAGTCTGTCTGTGTGTTATTCATACAACTATGTTTTCATAGGAACATGTTCATCTGTCTTGTCGATCAACTAGTGTCTCCAGGGTTCTTGATTCAGCCAGCCCGTTATTCAATGGATACTCTGTGTGGTTCGGTTGCTCATCTATCAGACCTAGTCAGAATATGTGCCATGGGACTAATTTGACAACCACGTAGTCTTGACGCTTCATGTCGTTCAATTTGTCTTCAGGTTTGACTTTTATTCTATGCGGTTTCTCTTTTCTTTTTGCTCAATTTAGTATCTTTATATGCTTTCTTCAGCCATCCTAGTTGTTGAAGATGTGAATAATGTCTCTAGTTTGCCCGCCTTCTTCCCTTTTCACATCACAGCCCCGGGATATTATACCCAAAGGGCACAAAAAATAAAGATACTTGCATATCAATTTCACAGCCTATACCTTTGTCTACACCGTTCAAAGTACTTTCGTCTCTTTCTCTACATACATCTCTTCTACTATATAATCTACACCCAATGTTGGTTCCATTGTTGGGATCAATCCAATTTTGAGTAATAACAAACTAATACAAGCCACTAATTTTTGAGGAGGCGAAAAGTACGGATATATTTTCTTTTTTTTGCTTCGTTGTTCTTTTCCTGTTCAAGTTTGTAATGAAACCTTGTAAAAAAAAGAAAGAAATACATTCAGAGTAAAGTAATGCATTGTGGAAAAAAGGAAAAAAGAAAAGGTGTCAAATACAGATACATATGTAGTTCAATTCAAGTGGAGGTCGAAATTAAGCAAGACGAACTCTCTCTTTTACTTGAGTTTTTCCTTGGGTTTTATATTATTTCATTGGGTTATATATCTTTATAATGATAGGAGAACTCAGAATATCATAAACCAACTCTCTTTGTTTTCTCTTACATTGTTAATATATCTTTCCCTCACTTAAATAGAAGAAAGTCCAAACACAATAATCCAAGATAAATATTATGACCGGCCCAGGGCATTAGTCGACGCCATTATTGTCACCGTAATCCATTATTTCCTTTTCCTGTGTTGTTGCTCACTCGGTGTTGATCGCCATTGTCCATAGCCAGGAATCAAACAACATATATATGCACATTGTATGTATTATCTAACAAATGTAACCCCAGACCTACTAGTTTCTTATTCTTTTTTTCTCTGATTCAGTCCATCACATTCCCAACCCCATTCCAAGTTCAAGTTCACAGAAAAATCCCAGTCTTGTCATTGAGCTACAGAAAGATCCTCGGCCAATAACAGTACACCTAGAAAGTCACCGCAAGCCAGACCACCTTTCACAGTGTATATTCTTTCCTTGGTGTTTCATTTTTCATTATCGCACCATGAAAGAAAAATCACCTTTCCTCACTCGTATCTTGCTTATGCGTCCCTACCCCCTAGCTAGTACGTTATGCTATTCCTCTAAGTTGCAATCCTCTCAGCTTGCAGATAGCCTGCTCTTCACTGCAGATCCATTATGTACTAGCAACGAACGTTTAAGTACTAGGCAGCCATTTGTGATTATCTGCAGCTACATAAATATAAGACATGCACAGTATATATGTACCTGTATCCTTCCACCGGACCTCCAAATGTGAATCCCGTTATGTTAACAGTAATAAATACAACGTTCTATGTGAAGGAAAAAGAAATATTCTTTTTTTCTTCGCTAAGCCTATATACATACACTCCAACTAACCACATGTTGACAAATAGGAAATAGAAAAGCAACTCATAAGCATTCACAACTCTTAAGTCAACAAGCGAGAGAGCCGGAAAGGGCATCATCAAGATTGAAAAATAAGGCAGGAAAGGAAAGCTAACAATTGACGAAAGGAAATACCAAAAGATCGGAGTTTCTCCATTCTTCGTTGTAACTCTCCCTTTATTGAATTTTTACTTTTCTCTACTCTAGAGAAGTCTGTTGACAACCGCCATTATTATTGACGGTATATAGTGTAACATTAGGGTTAGCCATGACTTACGCAGGGTTGCATTCCCATTTTTCTCTTCTTCCTCTTTCTTTTCCTTTCCCTTCCCGCCATGTATCCTAGTCTAGTTTCCATAGTTCAGGTGCCTTCTTTTTTTCTTAACTTATCCATTAAACTTTTCTTCCGCCATGACTTCGGGACGGCTCGGCCCTCCCTAAAGTTTGTTTTATCATTTTTTGGGGGGTTTCGCTTTCTATTCCTTGCTAACTCTAAGATCTTATCTTTTTTTCATATCCTTTCCTTCCTTTAATTTTTTTTCCATACATTTCCCTTGTAATGGCTGCTAAAATCCCCTTCTAGATAGAACTAAACTTGGGCGGTTGTAGGATTTGGGTTTTGTTTTCCGTGACTATTCTAGCTTATTCCCTACTTGCCGAGCCGCTTTGAAGGACTACAGCGTATCCGTATATAGAGGATGGTGGTTATTTTCCGCCTAGTATACGGCTATACAGATATACTTTCCACTATAGGAATTGTTGATCATGTCCTGCCGCCTTTTGTTACAGGTCATCTTTCTGTTGCAAGTGTTGTAAAACCGTGCGATTACCAGCATAGAATATCAGGCATGTTTCAATCCACCTTTCAAGTAGGCCTGACTTGTCATAAGGCTTGTATGTCTTTCTGTCAGAGTCTCTAAGGTGCATTTTTAGTCTCTGGTTTCCCTTTCATGGAACGCCGTGTCTTCTTTGTGGTCTTATTTCTTTATTCAATATAGCCTTATTGGCTATTATGTTATGATTCTGAATTTATCTGGTTTCACAACATCAAAACAAGAATGCATAAAAGAGAAAGAGAACGAGAAGCAACTATATGCAAAACAACATAAATGTATCTGTAGATTTCTGCCTTGATTTGCCCCCCACATCTAGCTTGATAATTGCCCTGATATTACTCGTTGTCTTGACTTGAACAACAAATGCTGTGCCATGTTGTCCAACCGTTTATTTTGACCGTTTGTAAAGGCCTTCATGTACATGTGTACAACTATGTATATTCATGTCATACTATAGATGCCTTAACGCAGAAAGACATACAGATACAGGATATCAAAATAAATGTACAACGTGGGGTCAACAAAACAGGCTGAAAAGCACTGCAAGGCAACGCGGCCACGATAATAATACCAAGATGGCTATCTTAATATACGTCATATTACCTCTCTTCTTCCTCAACCATTGTTCTATTCAAGGTCCGGATTCTGCACGAGAATTCGGTTCTACAAGTCAGAAGCTGCCACGCCGAAGTGAAAAAAAAGGATGAACAGAAGAAGGAGTGAACAAAGGAAATGAAGGAGAAAAAAAGAAAGAAAGAAAGGAAACGTATCAATCAGGAACTTGCAGTGTGTAGCCTACCCACACCTCTTTTCTTATCAGTAGCTTGGTTGGTCGGTAGGTTTCTGGCTATATTTGCATACTCAGCTACTCATATAGCTCTAGTGTCTCTATAGTTCCTGTCTATCTCTATAGAAGAATAGGACACACCCCTAGAGACAGGTCATCATCTTTCCTCGGGATCTTACAAGACACATTTATTGCAGACCGAGTAAAAGAAGAATGATCGGTTTTGCTTGAATGTATAGTGTTTTATTCCACGGCCTTATTAAGTAGGTACAATATAAGAAAGCATGATTGATCTTAACAGAAGTGTTATTATTTCTACGAGAGTGATGCTATTTCGTCTGGTCCGCTCTTCCGGGTTTGCCGTCCTTGGTTCTGTTTCTTCTTTTCTTTTGTTTTCACTTGTTTGAACGGGCAAATTGGCTAGACATCTTCGCAATACTAAGAAAATAACGAAACAAACAGAAGGGGGGGGGTGGGGCGTGAATAAAAGGGTGTGTATATCGTTTACTTTACTCAGTTAACTCCAATATATCCGGTTGGTTTAGTTGATCCAGAAAAGAAAATGATAATAATAATAATAATAATACGCCTGCATATCTCACTCACTCCTGTGTGTATGAATTCATAATTTATTCTCCGTTTTCATACTGGCAACCTTGAGGATAATTTTGTATTGTGATAGTGGTTCTTCGTTCCCGTCACGCTACACGGTATAGGAGGAAAACAATAATGCAATAAAAGATAAAGATATTTAGGGAAATGATAAAAAATAGAAGAAATATATTGTTTGAATAATTCAAAGCTGACATAGGAAAATTGTAGCGGAAATAGATCAGGGAAAAAAATGATAGTCTAACGCCAGTAGAAAGTGAGATACTAAGAAAAAAAAGAACAGAGATAAAGAAAACTATGTATGTGTCGATCGACGAATATGAAGATGGAAAGAAAAAGTGGATAAAAAAACTAAGCAACTAAAACAGAAATGAGAACGTAAAACGGCTGGAAAACAACTCCGAAAAGCCCAAGATAAAGAACAGAAAAAAAGGAAAAAAGACAACACTAGCATTAAAGTAAGTATTGTCTTGTTTTTGTGAAGTTCGAGAGCAAAGAGAATCACCGTCATGGAACTTGGCAAATCATTATCCATTCATCTTCCCATTTAGACATAGGATCCAGCTAGATCTTCAGTGTCTAGCTCCAGATAGATGCCATTGTACAGTAAACCAACCGTGGGCTAGTTTAGTTAATGCGCAGCTCCACCACGAGGCCGCTTTGCACCACCGACGTTGCTACCGTCGTTAGGTCTCTTCGTGCCGGGCTGGAAGTCCTGCGCTCCTGGGTTCATCATCATGCCGCCTCTGCCACCTCCACGGCCTTGTATTATACCTACTAAGGTTTACGTCAATTAGTAGGAGATACCGATTTGTCCTCAGGTCAGGAGTGGACTTGAATCTGCTGATATAATAATGTTCGCTGCCTAAGATGGCCGTGATAGATGACAC